>DWDX01000873.1:0-22100 GCA_018245675.1 Agara michaeli | reverse complement strand
GCTTGCGCAGTCACCAATGCCATCCGCCGCCGATGCCATCCGATCACACCCGAACGTCGATATCGCATATCGTCGGCACCCTCACCGTCACGCTCACACGCACCGCATCGGGTATTGTTGGCATTCGTTTTTCAATATACCGGCATCGGATGCCGGCATCGTATTCTGGCATCGTTTCACAATATCGTTTTTACAAAAACGGCCATCTCTAGTCTAATGAGCGTTACAGTTTTAATGGTTAAGATTAGCGAACTAAGCTTAGCCACATTTGAATGATGCAGAGGTTGGAATTGGGTTGGTAAATACTCAATTTCTATCTCTGCAGCCATTAGTAAATACCAATTTTAAGAGTGTTTGAAAATCTGCCAAAAATATCAAGACCTCACAATTACATTTTCACTAAAAATGGAGTCAATACATTTTTTTCAATGACGTTAAAATTTCGCGCGAACGGACTTGGTCACGTGACACCTGACATGATACATATTTTATTTTTGATTTCGTAAAGACGAGGGGTCAGTATGCGTCGCCTCGGGGAATGCCCTAGCCGCGTACACTAGCCCAGTTTAGAATTACAGCCTGGTAGGCTGGCAGGTTGCGACGAACGTACGCTTTTGACACAGATCCCTAATAAAAATATACCCACTAAGTTTCTTATTTACTTACAGGTAAAAAAGAAATAAGCAGTCATCGGAATTAACGACAGAAGTGCAAACTAATATTTTCAATTTGATTGTAATATCAAAAATTAAGTACATTAAGAGCCACACAAAATTATGTACATTTTTTATATGGTTAATTTCATTCGACACAAAAGCCGAGGTGTACACTGCCCGACGCCGTTAAAGAAAAACTAAAATACATAGTGGAATCAACAACAACTGTTTCTCGTCAAGGCTATTTCCCCTTCACCTATTCATTTTCTTGTAACCGATGAATCTGATTTTACCGTTTTACGTGGAGTGCTCAACTATATAACTACAATTCTGAGCGGCATATTGTGTCCACTAGAGCATAAGCGAGAGAGAAAGAAAGAGTAATATCGGGAGTAGTTTTTAACTACATGCACTGATGTTAGGTGAAAGTTCTGTCTTAATTTAATGCAAGTACGACTGTAGTAGCCAGTAGCGGATTAATGTAGGTATAAACGGAAAGATGGTAGTGAGTAATGCTAATACAGGTGTTGTGCACCTACAGTGTACATAACGTGATTTTGCCAGAAATCGAGCGACATATGAAATCAAGTAAAGAAGCGTAGTTCGAAGTTCTAGAGAAAGAATAATTCCTTTAGGTACTTTAGTCGTCAAAAAATTCTGTCTGCGCTCGCTCCTTTCTAATGTCGCACTTCCAGATAGGAGCCTAATTTGGCTTACGTATAATCGCCACTGGTACTAGCACGGCTACACAAGGAAGGGGGAATAAAATCAGGAGTTAACACTATTAGATCGCCGTCATATTTTTTCAGCATTCACTACATACCGGGCAGATACCTACAACAGGCATGCCGATGACCTGTTCAGGCATTGACATCCACTAGAATGGCACCTGCTTCTTTCAGATAATGACAAGGCGATATCTAAGGAATGGTGACTCGTAGGAAAAAAATGTTGCGCCAATGTAATGATTTACAATTTTGGTTGAAGCTACTTTTATACGGCGATAACACTCGCCGTTAACGAGAAAAACGCAAAAAACTGACTTCACCTTCTTTTCATCTTTTTTAGTATACAAACGTTTACTGGCGATTTTATTCCCACTAAACTGCATAGAAGTATTTGTATTGTATCGTAGAGGCATATAAGTCGGGCTTAAGATTTTATCAGAAAAGATCATGCAACTGTTTAGTTGACTGGTTCAAAGTAGGTGATAATATTTACAAATTACAAGCAAGGTTCTATAACTCTATATATTATATATCTATGTATATTTGGTACTTGGCTTCATATTAAATGGTTGGGATCATGAAATTTAGTAAATGTTGCAATCTCAGTTGCCAATTTTATTTGACAAAATTTATTTGTATACATACCTTCTCGTTAAACAACTGTATAGTAACTGCGTTTTAACCTCACGATACACGCGTAGTTGTTTTAAATAACGTCAATTAATTGAATACGCTAAACATTTTGACTGAATTTATTTATTTATAAAAATAACAGATTTATTAATCTATAACTGACTTATTGTAATGTCGTTACCGAACGGCACATATAAACACGATGATACACTGGAGTATTATAAGCATTTTCTAGGCAAGCGCGCTTGCTACATCTTAGATTGCACCTCACCATCAACTGAGCTCCTAGTTAAACGCAACCCTATTTTACAATATGAAAAAATATGCTTTTAAAATTTGAATAATATTTTCTATATGTGTAAAATGTACAAACCAGACCGTCCATAACATTTTTAGTAGAAAACAGTGGACTGTGTACTATCATCTTTTTAAAATTACATAATATAGGCACCAACATAATGCATCCAGGTATATGTATCAGTCTTAGTACTTAATAAATAGTGCCAAAACGGTTGATACACATTTCGACAAATAATAAACAAAATCATCATCAAGATGTATATTATTAAAAATTCATTTCTTACATACAATATGCTTTACTTAACACTAAGAACTAGTAAGTTAACTAAAGATGCTATGTCAGATGCTAACATAATAATTTCTAACAAAACTGTATACATAATAATTAAACTTCTGTCAAGAGTGTTCTTCTTCTAAGGAGTGTCAGCTTTGAAATGGGATAAAAAATGTAAAGCATTAATAAATACAATAAATACTTAACTTGCAAACGAAACCGACTTTCTCAAAAGTTATATTATTTAGCGACACATTACAATTTTCTGCAAATACATCACATTGTTTACAATTTACAATTCATACAGAACATTGGTGTCACCTTATTCATTACAGTTAACTGTCTATTTCTTAGTAGTCCAGACAAAACACTTTATTATTACAATCACTCACACAGGCACTGTTTGTTTTCATTGTGTTGTTTCAAAGAGCTTTTCACGAAAGAACTTTATTTTTTGTGCAAAATATGCTTCTAAACCATCTGCACATCGGTAAAACTCAGAATCTTTTGGATTAAAGTATCTGCAGTTATCAAATATCTTAGTCATATCACCAATGAATTCACTTAATGTACTGTACGTTTGTTCATTCACTTTTCTTTCCACTGTTTGCAAATCTGTAATGAGAATAGGCGATAAAAATCACAGCTGAGAATATAGTTATGTTTAAAAATATTTTCATTTGTGTGTTGTATGGTCGCCTGCTGTAGCGTCTACTTGTTACAAGTCATATGCTACAAAGATTTAGGCATGGCCGTATGTTCACTGTGGTAATGAAACAATACAGTGAGTTATCACTTCAGCGACCAATAGCACTCAGATTACATAGTTATGTAAGTTATTGTGAGACTTTTTGTCAAGTCGGCCGGCAGATGCTCTCAGAAGACGTGTGCTTTGTCATTATTATTTTTTGTTTAAGGCAGTGGCTTCTGAGCAAGAGGAAGCAATTAACACAATTAATTAATTATTGAAAGCAGCGATAGAGATGCATCCTTATGTACAATGTATTTATAAGAATATTTAAAAAGGAGATTATTATTAATATTATCGTTGAGAAGTAACATACAAAAACAAAAATTAAATAGATGAATGTACCTTTCGAAATGAAGTACATTTGCTAATTAACAATTTAGGTTTGTAGTAGTTATAGTAACTGCCAGTTACAGTTAAGTTCGATAATTATAATGACTTTTATGAGTTACGATGTTACAATATCTACATAGTATAATAACTACACTATTCCAATCATCTATTGTCCAAACACACAAAATCATTGAAACTGTTCATTGGCATGATAGAACATACAAGGACGAAAAGTAAGTAAAGACTTAACTCACATATACAGAGTCAAATGCTCTATTAAATAATCCGTCAGTGTATGTATACAGGATGCACTCGGTAGTCTTTTCTTTTTCGTATTTTCAGAGTGAAAATTAATGTATCAGTATCGGTACGGCATGGCTACATTTTTTCTCAATGACATTTACAGTAATTGCATAGTGGTTTGTAATAGGTGACAGAAACAAAAAGTTATTGCGACATAAAGCCAGGGCGGCGTTACTGAGAGAATTAAAAATACTAATATGTAATATTGATAGTCCATACATTATAATAATTAATTATTATTTAAATGCATACCCATTGGTTCTTTAATCACTTTGTAATATGTTGGTGCTTCTCTCGGATCCACCGGTTCCATAAAAGGCCAGGCATTTTTATGTAATTGTATTTGTTTAACAAGCCTCTTCAGATTTTCAAATTCTTTAGCTGTCAATTCCTTCATATTGGCATAATTGACAGAGTTATTTTTCTGACAATTGGGACAAATATATTCATCAATATTGTCGGCCTCCGACTGTAAGATACCCACACATCTACCATGGAACCAGTCCTGGCATCGGTCACAACATATGTAAAATCTGAAACAAATTGCAACTCTTTTAATAAGGAATCATTGTATAGATTGAAATAATATTCGTACGCTTTCGGTTTGCTTTTATATCTCTGTTATATATGGATTTTTTGAGTGGAAATTACATCTCTTTGTATTTGTGTATAATTTTCAAGGTTGTCTTGTTAATTAGTAATTATGTTCTCGACGCCAATATATTAATTTCTTAATTATCAATGAACATACTGAGAATTGTCATAGGGTTGTCTGCATAAACAATAAAGTTCCTGTGTCTCTTCAGCTCGACGGCAGTCAGAGCAAACATATTCTTCCATAGTTTTACTCATCTCTTCTGTAACTCCTACACAATCTCCATGAAACCAGTTACTACAATGTTCACATCCCACATAAAACCTAGAAAGGGACATAATTACAAGTAAATTAAAATTAATTATCATAAAAATAATACAGGAAATTTTTATGTAGTACTTAGTAAATGTTATGTCAAAATCTGAAGCACAATAACAATATTAACTATTAACACACCATATGGAGCGTTTATTAGTTTTTAATAAATAATTTAATGTGATGACTCACTTCGTGTTATCATAAGGCGTTCGACAAATGCACAAAAGCTTTTCTTTTTTAGAGGCCTTTCTGTTGGAACGATTAGTGGGCGTGGCCGGCGTAGCTTGCGCGGGCGGCGTAGGAGGTTGTGCACTACGCCGTTTGCCGCCCCGTACCTCTTCCTGTTTGCTGCGCTCCGCGCGTGTCCGGAGCGCCAATTCCGCCGATAGCTCCTTCTACGTTCAATGATGTAATATAACTTAGAAAATACGTATCTTATTTATTACATCAATAAATTAATAAAACTGTATAATCTTGCTGGAAAGACAATGTTAGCGTTAAATTATTAAATATGATAAAAATAAAAACCTGTATCTCTACTCCTAACTCCTTCTCCAACAAGCCTCGCTTCTTGATGATGTCCTTCTTTAGCATCTCTTTGTGCTTGAAGAGTAACATCTGTAGGCGCGCATGGTTAGAAGCGGCACGGCGACGATCTTCGGGAGGCGCTACGAGCGGCGCGATCGCGGGCGTGGACGCGGGCGGGGCAGGTGTGGGCGGCGGCGCGGCAGGGGGCGGGGCCCGCGCCGGCGGGCGGGGCGCGGCCGGCGGTGAGGCCTGACGGGAGGTTCGCGATCGTTTGCGCGGACTGCTGTCCACCCACTCATCGTCGTCGTCGTGGCGCGACACCGCACGTCGACGCGGCGGCGGCGGCGGCGAAGGAGAACGCGCAGGCACGGCTACTACGCGCACTTCTTTCTCTACGTGAGCTTCTGGTTTCATTTGTTTCTCTTGGTACCGTTGAAGCTGAAGGAGTTTCTCCTCTATCTCGGGGTTTAGATTCTCTTGCTTAAGCGCACTTTTTATTGCTGTGAAACAATATAACATAAATCAATATATAATATACGAACTATACATGTAATTATTTTATAATTGCCAACCATTACTTTGCTGTAGAATGCTTGTTGGCAATCAAAAATTATGTTCTAAATTTTAAAATTACTCACTCTGTTGTATGTAATCAGGCGTCAAAACAAATCCGTGTCCCGCATTAACTATGTCCGTTTTAGTATTGTTTCCTGGAACATCTTCAAGTTTAGAGGGGGTCGCCTCCTTGTTACTGGCCGCCTCGGCAACGTGATCCTCGCCATTTACTAAGGATTGACGCTTGTTTAGATCTTCTTCAGAAGTATTCTATAATTTAAAAACACAAATAAGTTATCCCGTTTGCCTATTTTATACGCAAACCTTTCGCTCCACTCTATTTTATCGCAAAAATGTAGGAAAAAGAACTGTACATCATAAAAGGTTCTAAAATGTTTACTTTCCACTTCTTGCTCCGGGGATCATCCAGTTTCATCGAGTGTTTCGATTTAATAACACTTTTTAAATTTTCTCTGTATCTAATTTAAAGTGCACAAAGTAGCACCCCTCAGCATTTTTCAACATAAACAATTGGAAACTAAATCTTGAAAAAACTTATGGCAACACGAGACGATAGCGGCACGGACTCGTCTGCCGCAGCAACGATATACCCAACTCGGCGCAAACGTACGGTAATTACACGTTCTCATCCACAACTCATCTCATCAACATCCCAAATTTCTACATTTGTACTATTTATGTATTGTGCAATTTAAAAAAAATATATTTGATAGCACGGTGCTATTTGTCGGATATAATAGAATACATATATTATGATATACAACAGAAATTAAAATAAAACTAATGCAGATAAATAAAATGTAAAAAATCCGTTTTTGTGGGAATATATCAGTACAAATGAACATTGATAAATGACGAACAAGACTTGATATGACAATCTACGAGTGTACACACAATGCTTTTTTATTTGATCTTTGGTAAACTATCGTAGGTACATAATTGCCCATACACCCCCACAAAACGACTTAAATAACTGAAGCAAATAAGAAAAAAAACTTGAATAAACAAAAAAGGACTCGTGTAAATAAAAGTCAATGCTGATAGTAATGTGTTTTATTCAATTGATATATTGTACTAGCCATTTATTTCAAAGATACGAAATGTTATATCTAAAGGTACACATTGATAGGTGGTGTATGAGCAATTTCTGATACCAGCAGCAATTACTATTTCACTACAAAAATATCATAGACAATAGAAGACATATCATACATACACTAAACTATTCATCGGTATTCTATAATGAATCACTGTTAAGGCCTTGTGTCTGAGGGAAGAACGTATTTTAGATCAGAACTTTTTTTAGAAAAATTTACACAAGTACTACATCAAATAAAAACTAGAAAGATATTGTACGTTTCTAAAGTATTATACGTAAATCAAAAGTAGTCTGAAATTAATATAACTATCAATATTCCAGTTTGAACGTGTCAAGCATAATGACAAAATGACTAAGTTATGAGCATGATAAGAACAAATGAGATATTTGCGTCACGTTTTCTCGTTCATACATATGTAAGCAAGGAAAGAAGATTATTGGGATTTTTTAAATATGGAACCTCTATGAATTACGACACAAAAATAATTTTACGTGTCATGGTTTTTTATTTGAAATAAGCGGTAATCATAAATTAATTAACATACCTATGTTATGCTCATGGAAGTTTCGAAAAATGGCTTACTCTTCAGTCTCGTTAGATAAGTGTTAAGAAATTTTACAAACTAGATGACCTGTGCGAATTTTTGCACAATATAATGATAAAACAGAATCGTATTCTGACAGTATATAAGAAAAATAAAATATTTTATGTTAATAATCTTAAAGTTACTTTCCTTTTGACGATAATTCATATCAAGTTAGAAGTATTTACAGAGATACGTTGATACGTAGATATTTAATTAATACGAATACGACGATTTCATTTAGCTTTGTTTATAACCTATATTTATTTACGGAAATATCCACAATCTTATTTATTTTAATATGCTTTATTTATTGTATAAACAAATTCGAGTGATTAATTTTCACAATCTGACTCCTGAAATGTTAATTATAATAAATCATCAACAGATGGCATTAATATGTTTTGTGAAAAGATATAACTTTTTGTAACGAAAACGTTATCTTTACTGTTTGGTGAATTTTCGTCACTAGTAAAAAATATATTTAAGCTTTAAAATTGTGTTTGAATCATTAATTTTGATAAAGAATTCATGAATATTTCTCGCACCCACAAAAAAAAAACTTGTAAACAATATATAGCGAATCATTGGTTATATCTAAAATTTGCATTTATTAGAACGCAAGCTGTTGAAGAAGTGTAAAGAAAGAAAGAAATGTCTACTCTAAATTGAGGAAAACAAAAAACCTCTGATGTGTGAGTTTAAACTGAACAGAACATACACAGGAAATGTACGCCATGAGAAACGCTCATGCATGCACGTTTCTCAGTGAAGATAACATCAAAATAGTATGAGAAGTTATTTAAGCACAAATAACGGTTACTCCAAATGACCGTAGCTCAAGTCACATGCATCTTATATATGGCAACACTCAAAAGATTTTCGTCAACCAACTGCATATTGTCTCTGCACATTCGGTACAGGGAATATCAATCTGAAAAGCAATAATTTGACAAAGCCATTTTTTGAGGTAATTTGTGACTATGAAAGAAACTATGCACCAATCGTTTTGTCCCAGAGATCTCTGTTTCCATCTATTCTGATTATATTATATTTAATTGTCAACGACATCATAATTACCATATTCACAGAAGCTGAAACAACTCAAAATTTTATGGAGCCATTGCATTTGAAATATTGGGGGAACAATTAAGGCGGAATATTTGGAAAGGGTTACTAAGCGTAATTAATATAGGTGACTATTTATTGCCAATGAAACCGGAAAATGTTTACCGGATTTATTCTCGCATAACCACGTCAAATAAGAATGAAGACTGTTAAGCTACAGAACGAGCTTGATTAATTATTATTAACTATCAACAAAAATGTTGATCTAAAAATGTCACGTACTAAACTAAACGGTTTAATTCAGAAGTTAGTTGCTATCTGTGTACTCGTAAAAAGAATCTTTTCTATTTTTGTGTACTTGAGAAATCTAAAGACTGGACTCAATTTTACGGTACATAAATCTTTTGTCTTGGTATTATTGTTTTTAAATACTTTAAAAGTGAAAAAATATTACTAGTACATAGGCCTTTACAGTAATTTGTAAGGATTTAAAAATTCTTTGGCAAAATACATTCTTTCAAATCATCCCACCACAGGATTCATTACATAATCCCAATCACAGTGACTATCATAATATTTACATCACATGTATTTTAATAATTACTATATATAATTATAATCGTATATGATCCGACTAAAACTAAATTAAGTTGTACAAAAGGTAAATAACGCATGTCAACTACTGTTTGAATATGTCAATCGATTTAGAAAAGTATCCGTTTAAGAATAATGAGAATGGGAGACAACTAAGGTGTAATATAACCATGATTGATTACCATCTATATTTTATAAATAACTTCAGTTACATTACTTCTATACAAAATGTACAAAGATTGTCTTTGGCATAAATAATAACAAAATTGTGTAATAATAATAATAATATATATGTATGATTGAATAGTTAGTATATGTGGCAGATTAATAATAATGTTTCAAAATTATCCAGTGTTACATTGTCAATTTAGTGAGGTTATAAATATATGCCCCTATTAAATTATCCATATCATAGATACATTGAATTTATTACAGTTGTGTATGTTATGTAACAATAGTGTTTACAAATGCATGTTTTTCATATGATTTCACACAATTGTATACAAGATAGGACCAGTGTCACGAACAGTCTTCGTAACTACAGATCATAAAGACAAGAGGTAAATAATGCTAGTCAGTAGATGTTTGTAAACCCGGGAAATAATATTATTATTGTGACTTTGTCAACTTTTAGGGCCACATCCCTAGTATCAATTTAAAGTGTATATGAATGTCAATAGTATTGAGTTTTTTCAGCAACCGGCTAGACTGTTGATCTTGTATTTATGATCTGATTATGTAACATAGATGAGTTATCACATAGTTAATGCTATTACGGGACAAATGATTTTAATATCAATCAAATTATATATCGGAGTTATATTTCAAACATGAATCATTTTACATTGAGACAAATTGAAAATGTAATTTTATTTTTATGAGTTTGCTAGTACATTAATCGTATGGTGTGGTTAAATAATCATTTGACCCATAACAGAAAACATAAATACAGATGAGTCTACAATTCATTCGGAACAGAAGTCTGAACAACGACAATATACATGTTAAGTAATTTAAACAGTTCAGTTACAAGTGTGGACGCTTAATATTTCCGATTGATTCTACAAATTTATTTATTATTGTTAGCTATATTTTTTTATATAAATACAACTTGTTAGCGCAATGTTTATCCTGCGGTTACGACTTCGGCATCCGACACCAATTACTGCTACACACAATAAACGCACGCGCATTTTACATCCATACTGACATGATTATACAATAATTACATGTTTTTATATATATTGGGAATTTAATAACGTATAAAATTCCCACTTGATTTAATAATGCTACACTAAACTATACGAATCAGAAAAAGATTTGTTATTTTTTACATATAGGTGTCTTAATTATGACCACTATATGAACGTTCAGTAACTTCCGAAATTTACAATTTACCATTTAAAAACTTAAATGTAAAACTGTACATTTTGCTATACATTCATTAATCATAAACAACTTCTAGCATTACCTACCTGAATATACTGAATTAAGGGCCGCTGAATTTAAACGTCGCGTATATGTATTTTTTCAATATAACAATAATTTTGAGTGGTACGGAAAGGTTGCCACCTCACGACAAGTGCAGCCTAGAGAATACTGGTATTTAATTTTACATATATTAATACCTCATGTGGATGCTGTAACTTCTTTTTGCCCACTTAAGACGACCAACGAGTGAGAGATGTGTTAGGTCGATTAACTACCCACAGCCTTACTTGACAGACGCCGAAGAAGTACGCCATGGTATAATGTAGCGATGGTGCTATTGGTTAATTGCTACATTTTTCTTAGATTCAATTACAACAAAATTACATTACTTTCATTGTTTACTTGGCCCTTTTTTTTAGTACAACATATAAACAAGGTTTTAATGGGTTCACAGTCAATGGGCTGAGACAATTGTAAATGAAGTATAAAGAAAAAATATACAAATTATCACACTTCCATCCGAGAACTGAACTATAAAAAATATTTGAATAGAAACGGTGGGCGCCGGTGAAGGCGAGCTAATAAAAGTATATTACCTGTTGTGGGGGCAGCGCCAGTGGTTGCAGGGTCTGCTTCGACTGTAGGGTCTGCATAGGCAGTGCAGGACCCACGGGCGCAAGCGGAGGGGGAACGCTCGGCGTGGGCTGCACCGCTAGGTACATTTTACGAGGACCCAGCATACCTTGTTTGCCAGTCGATTCTTGTGCTGAAAAGCGTATATAACCCATATTGTCACATGCAATATTGAAATCAATATATTAGTTTTCTCTTAACAAGTTTTAAGCCAAGACAGTGAATAGTCCGCGATAAGGATAATTGAAATGTATAGCATTAAGTATCTCCTAGCATCTTTTTAAAGAAAAGTTGAATAAAAGATGAAATAAATAAATGAATTGTATAAAAACCTTTCAAAAGCTGCTGCTTCACTTGATGTTGAACGAGGGCTAATTGCTGTGGCGTCAGTGAGTAACCATTCAGTCCTTGCAGAACGATACTAGGTCCAGAATTCGTCTGCATAACCTATTTGAGACATTATGGGTGTACATTATTTAATATTTTCCATTCTTAACTATAAGACGTTTCACAAAAACATTATTCAGGAATATATCAAAATTGATTACCTGAGCAGTTACAGTCTTAATGACTGTACCGGGCGGCTGGCCAGCGAGCAATCGCTTTTCCATAATTTGGTCTTCAGTAAGCGGTACTGGTATTGGAGGCGGCGCGGCGGGCGCCAGTGCAAGAGTCGGCGCGGCGGGCCGCGGTACGCTTACGGTTCCTGCCGACGCGGGGCTCTGCCCGATATGTGCTACTATTTGAGCTTGGTTGTTTCCCGTCGGTCGAATTAGCACCTGCTGTCCATTGACAGTTGCTAGCTGAATCTTTCCCGCAGCGAGTTGTTGTACGAGAACTGGATTGTTAACGACGATTTGCTGGGTGGTCGTAGCGCGTGGACGTGGTGGGGTAGGGCGTGGCGTAGGTGGACGTACGGGTGACGCAGGCCTCTGCAGTAGCTGTCCCTGGACGAGTACCGTCTGCAGTCCAGGTGCACGTGGCTGCAGCGTTGGCCGAGCGCCCGCTTGTACCACAACCTGTTGCTGAACTAACTGCTGCGCCGGCTGGACCAACACCTGCTGGGCGGGCTGAACAAGCAATTGCCTGTTTGCCGTTGCAATGGTCTGTTGTGTTGGTTGCGATATGACGCGGGTCGTGGTTGAAGATTTATTCTCTTCCGAAACTGGTTTCAACTGATTTGAGGATTTTTCGTTGTTTTCAACTGAGGCGTCCTTGTTGGAAGTCTTAGCAGAAGCAGGTAGAGCTGCCACTAGTTGCCCAGTGACACCTTGCTGCCCGGCAACGACAATATGTAATTTGCCATCTGGCATCTGTATCAGCTGCTGCCCAGACAATAACCCTCTGACAGTAAGTTTACCATCGGGCGCGCGAATTATTTGCACTTTTTGAGGACTATCCTTCTGTGGTGTTTGTTTTTGTGGAGTTGAATCACCTGAGGTGACACTTTTTGTAACAGGCTGACTAATGACCCTTGTAGACCCATCTGCACCTTTGGTCATGATTATACGTCTTGTTCCTATTATAGTCTTTTGACCAGCTGGCGTGGATGAGTTTGTTGTTAATAAAGATGTTAGTGTACTTTTTCCTGAACTACATTTACTTTTATCTAGAAGAAAAATATACAAATTAATAGATAATATTAAATGTCAATACATATGAACATGATTAATAAAGAAATGAGATTATACCTTGTGACATCTCCAGTGCCCTTTTCTGTTGATGGGCGGCTCTCTGCTCACGCAACTGTTGTTCCATTTTATCTTTAAGATCAGCATTAGGAGGGGTTGCAGCATTGTTATTGTTACGTTGCGGCAACTTGCCAGTTGATGTACGCGTAACTGGGGTTACACGCTCGGATCGTTCACCATATTGGCGTACTTCCCATAACTCTAATTTATCTTCATCCACCCATTCTTCAGAGACCTAAAAAATTTAATGAATAATGTATACTTGAGCATGTCCACTATTGTATATTTCGTAAAATAATTTTTTGTACCTGTGGTTCTGTATTTTGAGGAGATTCAGCTCGTTTTCTTTTTCTTAAACCACTTCGAATTGACGTAACTTCGCGCACAGTCTTTGGTAATTCTAATGGAATAACAACACGTCGTCGTAGATATTGAGTCCGTTCCGAAAATTGTCCAATATGTCTGTGCTTCAATAATTCAAGAGAAACAATTTCTGTGTCTGTTGTTAATTGATGTTTTCCATCAGCAGTTGCTGGTTTAGCCGCCATGTCGTCCCACCGTAAGCAAGACCACATAATACGCAATTGTAAGGCAGCACTCGCTAGCCATTGTAGATTAACAGTACGGTAGAGCCAGCAAGTCTTGAATAGTGGTCTTGGACAAGGATATGGCCAAACAAGTTGGTTAGGTTTAGCACTATGACTGAATCCAGTGACAGAATTCAATCCTGCTTGTCTGCATAACTTTTTTAATTCATGATGTGGCAAAACCATGAGCGTTTTAGCTTTACTTTTAGTATGAAATGATGAACAAAGAGGATACTTGACAGGCGTTCTCTTCTTTTTCTTTTCTACGACTGATGTCTGAACTCTTTTAAGATACACCTTTCCCATAGGTTTTTCAACAGAATAAACTCTTACAATCGCACCTTCTACGATTTCTTCTTTAATCGGTTTTTCTTCTCGTTTTACACTTCTAGATAATCCAAATCGTCTATTTATTGATGCACGATATTTTGGGGGCTCATATTTTTTTGATTGTGTTACAGAACATTCATAAGATTCTTTTGCACTAGCAGCATTACCAACAGTGGCAGTTGGCTTGGAAGTTTTTCCTCTTGTAATTTTTAACTTCGGAATTGGTGGACGCACATTGCTATCATCTTGATCATTTTCCGTTAGCTCTTTTAAAGGACCAATTTCCACATCATTGTCATCATTGCTATTGCAAGTTATGTCAATATCCATTTCATTACCAACAGCAGGAACAGCAGATTCTTCAAGTGTACTCTCTGATTTAAGCACACCTATAGAATTATCTTCTTCCTCCTTTTCAGATTTAATTTCACACTCTCCACTTGATTTTCTCTTCACAAATCCATCAGCATTTTTGTTATCACATTCCTGTGCACATGCTACAGCTGACAAAAGATCATTCAGTATGTTCTCACTTGAGTTTGCACTTTTACCTAATAAGCATTGTTCTAAAATTGACATTTTATTATTATCCTTTGCGTTCAAAAAATTTGTAGAACTGATTGCACCTCCTTTAACCAAAGCTAGTAACTTTTTTAATAACTGCCCTTTTTCAAGGCATAATGGTGAATAGCAGTTAATGTTTTGGCCAGATTGAAGTAATGTTGCTAATTCTACTTTATTGCACCTTGGAGAATAGCATTTGTAATTTTTTGTAAGTAAGGAGAGTTTATGATATTGCTCCTTTAGATCATCTACACTATTCGCTCCTGAACTTTCAGTTTTTGAATGATCATAGTTTGTATCACATATGGATGTTACATCAGGTTCTTCATTTTCTACATCAATATTCTTATCATCTTCATTTTTGATATCTATTTCTTCCTTTTTCACACTAGTCAGCATATTGCCAATTTTTTTTTCTTCCATGAATTTCAAATACGTTCTTCTAGCTAGAAAATCATCTAGTTTAGATTTCTTAGCAATTTTAGGATAATATCTTCTCATAGAGGAACTTAAAGCTTTTTCTACATTGATTTCATCAAAATCTTCATTTTCCTTATCTAATTTCATATTCCGCATTGAAGGTGGTACTAAAATTTAAATACGAAATTTAGAATAAGTTTGAAATATAGCAATAATATAAATATAAATATCCAAATAAATGAAAACAATAATACTTACAATTTTCTGTAACATCTTTATCAGCTGTATCATTTGAAGTCAAATATTCATATGTTTTAGGTTCTACAGCCAAGACTTTGATAACACTTCCTTCCCGAACTCTAACTGCAATTTTAGCAGGACCATCATACAAGCTTGTTTTGGGATTACTGTTGCGTTTCTTGAATTTCCTCGTGGTGGAATTCCACAACCATCCCCATTGACCATGAACCCTGTATTCTTCTCCCTTTTGTTTCCAAACCTATGAAAACAGCAAACATTTTTATAATTAGGTGTGATTCTAAAATGTTTACATAATATATAAAAATTGGAACGATTTTTCTCAGTCTATGTAATAGCGATTATACTCGCTGAGAAATCAGTGTGGAAGGCGGTGGTCTCGTCCTGTGAAGCAGTCATGCTTCGAGGACGGCGAGCGAGATCGGGAGAGGGTCAATCACATGTGTTTGCGACGACGACCGGACGCTGATGGTAACTATCCTGATTTTTACACATACGATAACAGGAAGGCGGAACTCGATCTAGGTACGAACTGCCGCTCTTGTACTTGCGAGTACTGGGGACAAAATTACCCCGATGAGATCCTGATGGGGTATAGCGCATGAAAAGCACAGAAACGTTTGGGAACCGCCGAGGAGATTGTATTGGGTAAAATTCCCACATAATCCTACCATCTCCCATGAATCTTTGAAAGTATTCCTTTCCCTAACCACGTAACAAGAACAAAAAGCAGCCGGTGAAAAGTAAACTAGCACGATGTTTCACAAATTTATCCATTATGAAGGTTAGACAAATTTGAACATTGGTATGTAAATTGGAATAATTGGGGAAAAATGGGGAAAAAAAAATTACTCTATCACCCTTTTTGTAAATATGTAATACCCTACACCAGATGGCTGGGAAACACCACTAGTCACTACTGTATTCGCAATATAAGTCTTATTTTAACTTAAACTTTAATTTACCTGGTGGCGAAGACCCAGAGAATATTTAACAAAGTTATATGCTGTCCTATATCGCTCCTCCTCTTCATCCCTCTCCTTTTTTTCTCTTTTATCCAATTTTTTTCGTTCTTCACGCTCTGCTGCAGTTGTGCGTATCAGTTTAACATGACCTAACTGTTCATGCCAAGCTGGTACCCAAACCACACTTTTTATACACGCCTGTTAAACATATAAAGCTGCAATTTATATCATTTTCGTTTTAAATGAAGGCAGTACAAATCTGCTGATAATAACTATCTTACCTGCAGGACACACAAAGCTCTGGCAAAGTCCCTCGGTGCTTGACAAAGCTGGACTGCCTGCACCCAAGGCTTCCTTAATAATGACCAATTTGGATGCATAAATTGTAACACTATGTTTGATTCCAGTTGCAATAGTGTTTGCCTTAAGGTTGCTATTAATAAAGGTTTTGTAGCTGTGAAACAATAAAATAATGTAATCATAATGAATGTAAGATCATTTTGTTCATGCAAGTACATAACATTTGTTGACATCTGTTTCACTGAAAAAAATGTTAAGTGAGTTTTTTTCTCTCTGTCAAAGTCAACAATTTGAGTGGAGAATACCCCTGCAGTAGTTTTGAGTACTTTTAAGGATGTGCGCTTCAGAGTTGTCTTCATTGTAACGCGTCTATTCAAGGTCTCCTACACTAGCACACAAGTCCGTCTTGATAGATCACTTACCACCATGGGAGCCGCCTGCCAGTTTACCTTGGCCTTTTATTATAAAAAAAATAATGAAAAATAAAACCTACCATTAATTAATCCTATCCATTTGAATTCTTGTGCTGATGATAATGAGAATTTGTGTGATATGTAACGTTTTTTGTCCCTTTCTTCATTCCTTTGAGGTTTATTTAATGCTAGAGGATTGGAAGCATATTGATTGACATAGTTTTTGAAGTTATTTTCATTACCAAGTTTAAATAAATAATTTCCATTCAACATTTGATTAGACCTTAATCTCGTAACTCTTTCTGTAACTGGAATTAAAGACAATACATTAAAATTTTCAACATATAGATAAGTTTGCAGTGATTCTTAAATTAACAGCTAATGCCAAACATAATTCTAATACTATAATACTCTAATACTAATTGAATAAGAAATATCTCATACTTTCATCATTTTTCTTTTGTGTTGAGTTTCGTATCTTATTATTGATATTGTTTTTTAACTTTTTTGGATCATCATCATCAGTATAATCTTGTTCATCGTTTTCTTCATGTATTTCGTCACTTGTAACAGTGACTTCATTAATTACATCTCCATCCACAAGAACAGATGTGTTAGCATCACTTTTGTCACTGTCGCATTTGACATTTTTTGTTTGTCTTTTTTTAATAATACTGGCATTCTCAACTTCCAAATATGATTTACGGTTGCCTTTTGCTTGATTAGTCAATTTTTCAGTAACATCCATTTGCCTAAGTATTTCTTGTTTCATTTCTAAAAGTTCCCTTACCAATGGGGCTTCCATATCATCACCATCTAATACATTAAGCAATTCTTGTAGCTGAGTGCCAGAGGTATAATATGAAACACCACCATTTTCTGCCTCACTGTGAAATAAATAATAATTATAGTAATTGTAGAATAAACAACTCAGTGGACCTATGGTAAACAGAAATTTTTTTTTGCAGGGTGCTGCCAAGACCCTCTGTAGTCTAGTATTTGAAAAAGAGTACCTTGTGATCGAACAAATTAATCAAAAAATCACTTTTTTACGTATAATCAACAGTAATAGGTGTGTCAGGTTAAAGGGGGCACCGGATTAAACACGGTCCGGATTACCAGGGCTCCACTGTACTATATTGTAAGACACACCTAGTATTTAACAAGAGATAACACCATAGTTTATTCTAAAGTACTTTGTCAAAGTGAAATCAGATAATTAAAAATAATTAATACATTTATGATAAAGTAGCACTCACTGATACTAATAAAATGTAATAATACTCACACAAAAATACGTCGTGAAATAAACCAGTATTTTCTGCCATGTCTATCAAAACCTAAATGTTCATGGCGACAAAGTAATCCCTGTTTTTCAGCATCTGGTAAACAGTCTGTTACACCCATGATTTTGTGTTGTTTGCATAAAGCACATTGCCAGTCTTCTGATGGAACATTGACAAGTGGAGGATCCACACACTCTAAATGAAAAACAGCTGGACAAGTTTCACAGCATAACAGGTCTCCTAGACGATGACAGACTCGACAGTGATCATCATAATGAATAGGAACTGAAAGATTAAATAATCATTGTAATTAGCAAATATATTTACTGGCACTTTATAAATGGTATAAATATGACATGGAAAGGTCAATTTCCCTGAGATGAATTTATGTGTACAAACATAACAATAGGTGTGTTAAGTTACTTGTTTCTACAAACAACAATGCACAGAATTTGAAAGACTCAAGTTATTTTTAACATCTATTTATGAGATCAAATAAAAAACCTACTCATGTGTCAAAACACTGTAGAATAAAAATAATAAAAAAAACTATAGAACTCACTAAAAACACCATAGAATCTATACATGTAATTTATAATTTAGGTTTGCAAATGCATTGCTAGCTCTCATGCATTGTTTTATATACAAAATCTATCAAATGAAATGAAGTCTCAACTATCAAATGCATTCAATATTTTGTAAACAAATATGATTACCATGGCAACAACATTAGACCAATGTATGTATTATGATATTTTTCAATAAATACTCAATAAAAATACAAAGTTATCTAGTTATTTTATTATTTATTTTTCTATAAATACTGTAACCTTTTCATGACAACATTGTAAATTGCTAGCTTTGATACCTATACTTTATGTCACTAATTAGTGTTATAATACCTTTAGTATGCATATATTTTAATTATATCTCGTATCAACTATTAAAAAATGAACTAGAGAACTATTCTTACTATTTATGCTATACTATGAAGAAAAGTTATATGAATTTATTAATATCCTTAAACATTAAGGCCATATTAAACCTTACTACGTAGTAGTAACTACGTAGTAAATAAAAATCATTAGTTTCTCCTGGTTTATTGTAACGCCTACTGCAATCTTTTATAATCCCCCAAGGGTTGACTGGCAGACAATGCCATTTGGCATTAAGTGTACCCTTTGTAATCCTCTAAGTTACAACAACAACAACAACAACATACCATCACGCCAGGTCCCTTGCAGGGTAGGCAGAAAGCACAGAGCGCCAAATATGTCTGTCCAATAAAGTATAAATAAATAATGTTCAGCTTACCTTCACTTATAAGATCATCTCGTACTGGATTTGTTATTAAAAATTGATTGCATAAAAATTGTAGCACCACCAAGCGGTTTTCTGATGAAGTGAATGGATATTCACAAGAATTTAAAATTTTTGTGATATTCGGGTCGAAACTTTTATCACTCTCCACATAAACTCTAAGAACCTCAGGCCAGGTCATAACATCTAGTAGAAACAGAGTGATATTCACGCTATCCTTATGATCCAGGGGACCAAAATGAGTCTGTTGAGCATCTTCTTCTCTCAACAATGCTTTAAGCAACATTATGTGTACTTCAATGAGCAAGATACTTTGTTCCTCACAGCTGACAGCAGCACACAGGTCCTCCAAGCGAAATGGAGATAATCTCACCAAATGCCTGAAGTGCCGCAGAACCTCATATACACCAAGTATTTGTAATACTAAATTATGAGGAACAAGTAAATCGTCTGATGAGGGTGGGAGGTCCAGTTGTGGGATTTGCCTTTCTTGTTGTAGCCAAAGAGGATCCGGACTTGGAGGGCGAATTGTGCCAGTAGTTTTTTTTACAACTCCTCCTGTGGAGCTGTAACTACTTACTGAAAAGTCACTATCACTGGCTGCTCCATCACCTACACTACCTTCTGAACTTTCGCTGGCACGATCTTCCTCTCCCTCAGATCTGTCACTGTATTCATCGCCAAAGTCTGATCCATAATGATATTCTGAATCTTGATAGTCTGCGGCGTGGGGATTGTATCCCCTTCGTGAATAAGCATTCGATAAGCCACCTTTCTTACTTTTATGGAATTTTCCAGCTCTTTGTTTTCTTATACTGCGTCTGCTTGTATCACTTCCTTGTGGGGAAGACGCTCTAGACGCTGATGGAGTGCTGGTTAGAGAACTCGATTGAATATTTTGTGCTTGTAAATATTTAGGTTTTTTCAATAGGTGATATTGAAATTTACGTGTTTTCTCTATAGTTCCCGATTTCGGGGGCCTCCCGCGTTTTTTCGTGCCTCTGCCCGACATCATTTTACTCTAATGACAATTATGTACAATTCCGCACGTGTATCGAAAACACATACTTGTTTACAAAAACAAAACGTTGTACATAGGTAAATATGTTTAGGTTCATCCTAAATCTAAAGTATTCATGATCACAGTTTCTAGTTCGTAAACCCAACCGAAAATGAGATTTCACAGTTTTGCAACACAATATACACAATTTTTTTAACAATTTAAAATTGTTCGTCAGTTCACTGATAACAGACAAGTATAAAATTTTTATTTATGAAAGAAGGCACCAAAAACGCAATGACGCGAAATGTGAATAGGTACATGCAATTCTGAAACGCTTGATGCTGGCTTCTCATTGGTCGATTTTCAGTCCGCCATGTCGTTTTAGTACCTTGTGGATTATTGAATTTTATAGAAATTGAGCTTCTCATGGGAAGAAAAGTCTAATGATTTCAGTTATATAGTGTCAATAAAAGTTGAAAAAAGCATACATAATCTTAACATCCTAACTTGAATTGTCACAAAAAAAATCACACAACACTACATCACTTCCAAGGCGGATAGCAAGCTATACGACGGCCATTTTCTTCCTCTAGGAAAGATATCAAAACAAATTCTATTATTATATTTTTATTCTAAAACCATCTGTCACATTCTATTTGAATGAAATTAATGTTTATACATATTATTATGTAGCTTTATTGCCCACTATATCAATTTAATTCTTAAAGTCTACTTAAATAGGTCATGAAATAACATGATGTACCGGATGATATTTTCGGAATGGTAACATTGTTGTTTTTTAATATGTACAAGTTTATTGTTATCAATATTATCTTGTCATAATAAATTGATGTGCATTTCGATGATACAATATTTATTAAGTAATTCCAAGAGCAATGAACAGCTGATGAGGATGAGATAACATTTAAAAAAAATCGAGATAACCGTCTTATATGGGCATTGACAAGTGCAGAAGCAACAGAAAACCATTGAAACTATAAAACTACAAGGTCGCCATATTCGCCAGTAACCATTATTTTAAATGCAACACATATCGCTTCAATTAATAATAAGAAAAAAATGATTTTGTTGTATTTATATTAAATACAACCAAGATCTATCATAGATTATATGATTTTTGCACTTGATTGTAGAGCAGTAGAGCACATGAAATGTTTTAAACTAATTGGTTCGTAAATCTGCTGAGATCATCGAACTGCGATATACCAGTCCACACATATTATTATACTAATTTTGATTAATGTTATTTGTACTTTTATCATGGTCATGAATTCTTAAAGTAATCTGTTAAACGCGGGAATTAATTATATCGCCTATTGTTTGTATGTCTATCTTGAGCTGTATGTTGTGTAAGATTATGAAGCTGAAACGGCTGATTTATTATTTTATGTAATATCCGATATTATTCCAGTCCCAGTTATTAAATGTATAAAGCGGGTTTGCATGCATATTGAAGTAATTATGACCTGCCAGGTCCCGACGAGCGACTGTTGTTAGCGTAGTAACATCACGCCTGTAATCCCCTAAGGGGTAGGCAGAGG
>DWDX01000872.1:0-22108 GCA_018245675.1 Agara michaeli | reverse complement strand
CCTGTTCCATTGTGGGACTTAAACGTAACTGGTGAAATGTGGGGGTGTACTACACTCCTCTGCCTACCCCTTAGGGGTTTGCAGGCGTGATGTTACGTTATTATAATAATTAGTTAGTCTACAAATATTTATTATTTGTTTGATAATAAAGTAACATACATACAGTAGGTAATGAGATTTTAAGATTATAGATTAGGCACTCCCTATAACATCAAGGCAAACATCGTTAGAGAACTACACATCTTAGATTTCTTGATAATAGTACCAAAAGCGTGTAGTCCACAGAATCTCAGCCCTTATATAGACGAACCAGAAATAAGGGTACAATGAAATCTGCTAACGCACAGGTGAATGATAGAAAATATAAAAGGTGTTGATACCAATAATAGAACAATCAATAAATAGACAGAAGAAAAGACAAACCATAGAGTAAATTTATCATAACTAAATTTACTCTACTTAATAAATATCATAAATAAATTTACTCTGGATATATAAATCAAATCGGCCCTATAATTTGCCATAATGCCACTAAAACGCTAAGTTGTACCAACTAAGTTGGCTAACGTTCTTGATTGTGACGTAAAACGTTATTCTGAAATTAAACTTGTAACCTAAACCCTATACGATGAAAGGGACACCTTTAATTAGTCGATAATTGCATCGAACAAATATTTGATCCTTTGTTTAATTGTTCGAACAATTTAAATATTTACACATCGCGCAATTTGTACGTTCCAATTTTTGAGGTTATGATAACAAATCGTCTATTAGTTAATCTTGACCTAGTATTTTTAAGATGTCTCTTTGTCAGGACCATATGTAGATCATAGAAATCGTAGTCTCTCTCCACTCCCACTGTAAATAATCGTGACATTATAGATATATTTATGTGATAAGTGCGAAGAATGATTGATTTTATTTGAGCTGTTAAATGGTTATACAGATTATAAATATTTGGCAAATTAGTTCATTCGTTCGTTCGTTCATAGACGTACTAGTATATACTCGTACGTCGGTGCAAGATGGGATTAAAACGATAGAACTCTAATTTTCTTTTGTTTTATAAAAGCAAACGAATTTCACTAGTAACTAGCATTCAATGAACGGAAAAACCCGAAGTCAAACATCATTAACTTATCTATTTCTGAGAGCTTCTAGTTTCTGGTTCACATCTATAATTATCGCTAAGTCTTTGCTAGCGTATTTAAAGAGTGCGGTGGGTGGTAAGGCACGTGACGATGCCCAATAAAGGTAATGACTAATGACCCTTAAGGTGTCAGTGCCCTTTACAAGTGTAAATGGACTACTTTGCTGATTAGGCATTGTGAGTATAGCGTGTGACCTATAACATTTTAATCGTTATTTTTATGAAAATAAAATTGTCGTGA
This sequence comes from Agara michaeli, assembly GCA_018245675.1. Classification (NCBI taxonomy): domain Eukaryota; kingdom Metazoa; phylum Arthropoda; class Insecta; order Lepidoptera; family Hesperiidae; genus Agara; species Agara michaeli. Next base: position 20,717 of record DWDX01000872.1, on the reverse strand, counting down.
GTCTTAAAAAATCCTAGCATTCAGTTGTAATTTTACAATTCTTAAACAACTAGGAACATGTATATAAAGATGTATTTATCTAATGAAAAATTAGACTGTATACGAGTATATATGCATTTCCTTTACATAGGTACTTCTTTATTTAATACAGTTACGTCCAAATTGAGAAACTACAAGTGATCCAGGATAAAAGTAAATAACTGTAAATGTATAGTAAATGTAAGTGTTTTACAATAGTACTCATTTTGTAATTTTATTTTTTTGTATTCTTTAAACGTAACTGGTGAAATGTGGGGGTATACTACACTCCTCTGCCTACCCCTTAGGGGATTACAGGCGTGATGTTACGTTACTAATTCTGTTGCCCCAATATATACTATCGAATAACAATGTAACAGTAAGTTATTATGTGACAATTTATGGATTTTTAGGATTGTACGTAAGGGTCGTGAGGATATTTATAAACGTTGAATCTTGCATGGCTTACCGGGAGTTCCAACCACCGGCTTAGTAAGATGACGTGCTTACGATGATTTTAGAATACACAGCAAATATATGAAAAGGTTAAAAAAGTTAAAAGATTCAAATAGAGGCATTGATTTATCATTTTACGCCGCTTTGTGAACCCCTTTAACCTCTTCTAAGTAATTTAACATAACTCAAATTAATTACGTGAAGGTAAATGATTTTTGGAACCGAATATGTGGTACAAGATCCGCTGTGTTACGTATCCTAGTGCACTGAGATACGCGTGCTTAACTAGTCCTTAACCGACATTAATGTAACAATATGTATGATACCAAGAGTCTAATTATTTTCTAATACATTAATTCATTAACACGCGGGTCGTCAATAGCATTCAGCATTAAGTTCGCTGTTGTAAAAGTCTAACAATTAATATTTAAATGTTATAAATGTTATAATTTCAAATTCAAATTGTTTCATCACTACACAGTATAAAACAAAGTCGCTTTCTCTGTCCTTATGTCCCTATGTACGCTTAAATCTTTAAAACTACGCAACGGATTTTGATGCGGTTTTTTTAATAGATAGAGTGATTGATGAGAAAGGTTTATATCAATAATAACATTTGTATAATAATAAATGCACGGGATGAAGTCATTGTATTTCGGCATCGTGCGCCCTTCAGGCTTGTAGACTGGGAGAAAAAAGCCGGCGAAATAAACTCCCAGCACTCTTTTAAATAGCAAAAAAAAAATATATAGATAGTCTTGAAAATGTGACATTAGTAGGTAAATCGAAAATGTATTACGCAAAGAAACAAGGTATCACATCAAATGAGTGGAGAATTGTTACAGACACAGATCTAGATACATTTTATCCAGTAAATACATATATTACACAGGTTTTGCGCCCAGAATACAAGTGTAAGAAAAAATCTTGATGTGAATAAAAATCTGACCGGGTATTTTAATAGTTACAAACACTCATTTGCTGTATACTCACCATATGATTCTCTCTCAGATCTTTAATGGCAGCTAGCGGATTAAACAAATAATAATCATTGTTAAGGTTTCGATAGAAATATATAATCACACCAACGACGAGCCTGACGTCGGTTGCTAAATCGAATGAAAACTCGCGGATGACCAGCCCGAGGATCGACGGCACGCACACTCGCTATCACACGACGGAGGATATTATATCGAAGTTATAGAGGGACTGAGATAGTCGAACGGGCTACCTCGTGCAAACCTCTATCCGTACTCCTAGAACTATGTCCCTAGCGCTTTTAAATTGACTTCCTTTCAACCCTATTCATCCCACAGTCCCACGAGTCTCTTAACATGATGAAGTTTACCCAGAGCTATCATATTAACTTCGGTTTGGCACACTTCAGAGATCTTAGACACCATGACATTTAGGAAAACTCTAAGTTTTGCAGGTTTGCTCGCGATGTTTTCCTTTGCGGTTAAAGAAAACGGACGTTTCATTGAAATGGTAAAACTATTTAAAATCATAACCTAACATTTATAATCATACCAAAGTAGAGCTTGAATCCATTAAAACTGCTTGTTAATCTGTATTAATAACATTGCATTTGCGATAATAGAAGGTATGCTAAAACATCGTAATTCGTATCTTGAAGTATGTATGTCAATAACAATGGGTTTCCCAATGACTACGCTAACAACACATATGAGTTTCAACAAAGATTAGTCAGCTACGTAATTCTGAAATAAATGTAACATTTAGTAGTTATTACATATTTAAAAAAACAACTTCAAAAAATTGATTCTGTAACAAAAAATATTGTGAACTAATTGTAATTAAGTACCTAAGAAACAAAATATTAATCGTTACCTGGTTTTAAATATCGCACGTCCGATACAACATTACAACCCCTATTTTTCACCCTTACGGGTGGTATTTTTTCTTCAAAACTTAAATGGGACTAAACGATAACTATATCCCTCCCGAACAATTTTTTTTTTATAAACTAATAAATTACGAAGTTTGGACGTAACAAACGAAAAATCTACAACCGAATTAAGAACTTCCTCAATTTTTGAAATCATTCATCCACGGTAATAAAATGTACCAAAGTACAAGTAATGTAATGTACAAAGTAATGTACCGAAGTACATTTTATTGAATAGGTACTGTAAATTACAGGCTATAATGCACAGTTTTGTTACTCATCTGTATACCTATAATAACATATATTTTTATATATATATACGCAGTTTTCGCTTCCAAGCAACGAATCTAAATCAAAGCACACTATTCGACTGATTTAAATTCGGTTTTCGTCTAATATACCATTCAGCGTAATAAGCGATACCTATTATATAGAAAATAGTAAGTGCAATAGGTTGCCCAAGCTATTTATAGATCAAAGATAAGGACAAGTACGTGTTTCAATAAACAACATCAAACGCAAACTAAATGTGAGTAAATATTTAACTTTAAATGAAAATCGGTAAGGATATACACTTAAACGTACTTTGGAACTCAACTCAACGTCATTTAATTGAATATCGATTGCATTTTACGTGTATTACGCACGTCATTCTCGTTCGAACTGAAAGCATTTGGCCTTGAACATCTTTACGTGTATACAGCACAGTAGTAAGTATATAAGCATTTATCAAGTTACGTAACCTCGCCACGAACGCTTATGTATATTGTTTTCTAACAAGTCGCCTTTGAAAACGAGTTTGTAAAGTTTCAAATTGTTCCCTTTTGACGATAATTACGCAAATGTCTAACCTAATTTATAACAAAAAGTAATAACCTAAAAGTAACTAAATGTAAAACATGAGTTGCATTCTGAAAACCGTGTCAAAGCGTTTAATTGGCGCGTTAAGATATAGAAAAGTTGTTTTGAGCAAGGCGAAGTGTTGTCGGGTCGAAAATAATATCTTGGAGAGGCCCAAAGAACTCCGGGCGGATGTTATATAGCTACGTAGATAAAACCTTCCGCCGTTCCCAGCGCTCCAAGCGGCGGCTGAACGAAACTGCCTTCATGTCGTGTGCACCCTAACAAATAAGTTTCGACAACGACTTGGGATTATTTATATAACTATTTATATTTTTCTAAAAATGAAATTTTCATATTAAATATAATTTTACATATAACGTGTTTGAAAATTATTACACAAATTGTTACACAGTAAGTGAACTTTATTTTTACTAATATTTAATTACTTTAACTAATTTTATAATGAGTTATGTTAAAAGTTTACTTTGCTAAGTTTTAATCAAAACGTTAATAAGAAAAATTGTTAATTAAATGTACGTAACTTTATACTTGGTTCTGTTCCAAATTTTTTTTACCAAGCTTTTAATCAACACTTCAAAAAATAGAATAAATGTGACAAAATTAGTCATTTTTATGCAAAATATTTTTTAATCGTTCTTCTAATAAGTATTTTGCAATAATGCAGTCGAAATTAATTTACTCGAAATTTTAATTCGGATAAGAAAATTTAAGGAAAGAGAATTTAAGTATGAAGTGTTATCATGTGCAAATAGTGTAATGAATAAAAATATCAGTACGGCGAGGAAAGTTAAACAAGACGATTGTACTAATGGAATTTAATCGAAAAACTACAGCATTGTATCATTTAAAATCCTTTAGAATGTGCCCAATCTCTTAAATGTGTAACGAAATCTCCTTTAACTTCAATAAATCTGCCCAATTCATGCACTCTCGTTTCAATGTGGCGCTCGTGTTTCTTCTTCAGGTAATCCTTAATTTCATCATTCATAAGCCAGAGATCGCCTTCAATTTTTTTTATTTTAGAAATTTTGCGCTGACCGCGGTATGTGATATCTAAATATATGGGCAATTCGTGGTGTCTGGTCCTACCAATGAAGTACGGTAGATTTCTTGCTTCTTCATTTGGAGGTACCCAACCGGACGGGTAGGTTTCCTTGGGAGTAACAGATGGTATCGTGTCGAAAGGCAAAAGTCTCTCTACATACTTCCATTCCGGAGGATTCTTTACTACTTCAAAGTCATATTGTTCTTTTATTCTGGTTACAAACGGAGAATGTGCGTAGTTTGAATAGTGCCTTGAAGGGAATGTAACCTGAAACAAAATAATTTATTTTTTAATAAAAATATTTCTTGTGAGTGAAAAATCGGAGGAGCATCTAGAAAACATCTTCAAATTGAAGATAACATTTAAAATAACTACAGAGTATAACTTAATATTACGTACAATACAAAAATGTGCATTTAATAATGTAACCCTGAAAGCAATATGGCGTAACATTAAATCGGTGGACGAAACTTGTGCGCACTACCGTATACCCATAGTTCTGTCACATGTCGCGGTCAAAGTAACATTACAACACAACGCGAGAGAAAATAATTAAATAATTACCGATAGTGATTCCGGAACAATTCCTATACCCAAATCAGTTGCGTTGTTCAAGATTCTCGTGGGTTTTCCATAAAAAAAACGTCTAAACGCGCACTGTGAACGCCACACGGTCGCCATTTTGAATAGCGAATAGAGCGATTGCTTGCCGAGAGCAATAAGAACTATATTATTCGTTTCGAAGGAAACATTATGGCGGACGCCTGCAGACATTTGGGCTTTTCAAAAATCGTTTTCTAAGTTTAATCGCGAGTTTTTATTGAACTTTTTCGCATATTATGGTGTGTTGTGTGTCCAATTGACTGTTTATTGTGGTTTTTGGGAATTCCGTGGGATAAATTGTGAGTATTTTGTGAGGACATCGCGGAGGTGCGCCACGGGTAGGGAAATGATTTGGTGCTTTCTGTCTCTCGACGCATACGCATCGCACAGCTGTAGGTGGCGTTACGGTGATGCTAGAGGCGGAACGTACCACCAAAACATAGGGTTTTCATGACTTTTCCGGCGAGTTTTTCTAATTAACAGACGCCGTAAATGTAAATATTATTACGTATTTGTCATTAATATGGCTTGATGTTTCATTTTAGAACGTTAAATGCAGAGTTATAAAAAGAAAAATATGTCAAATAAGTGCGCGAACTTGTTGATTGCGGAGCTCGACTATTGTTTACTGCGAGCTGTGGACGTAATAATTTAGTGATTTATACGAAAATATTTGGTGTTCCAAAGTTTGTTTACAACTTTTTCAATACAATAGTAGATTATACATCCACTATTTTAGTATATTTCGGATGCTGCTTTGCTGTCTATGACCTGAAATTCCTGCATAAATTTTTAATACCACGTTACTTATTGGAGAATCGTTGTTTAAACAAGTTTTTTTCTGCTGTATTTCAGGACTAAATGGAGTGTTATGGAAACGTATTATGGCTCAATGTCGTCCAAACACTAAGGTTAAGGAGCCACTAAGAACTAAAAGTACTAGCAGTGTAAATCAAACGGAAAATAGTGAAGTTTGTCTCGAGGAGACGTTATCGGGAAATAGTTTGCAGGACACTGACTGTGACAACCAAGCAAGTGAAGGGGAAACCCAGCGAACAATACCCAAGCGCTCGACCACTTCGATCAACCTCAGGTCGGTTAATAGGGTGAGAGTTGATCTACAGCCTGTACCTGATGTCGAAGGAACGGGGACATCTCCCACTACACATTCCATCATGAAAACTAAGCAATCTAAAGAAGATCCGGATAAAGGCACAGATGAGGACGTAGTAGAACCTAAAACCCGTGCCCGAAAGAAGGCCTCGGACATCAATGAGGATGATAAAAACAAACAAAACCAAGATGAACCGAAAACCTCCAAAGAACCTAAGAAAACACTAACCAAACCTAAAACAGTAGTGAAGAAGCGTCCACTTGGTATCAGAAAGACAAAAACATTGAGAAGTAAAAAGGTTTCAGTGGCAAAGAAAAAAGTTCTAAGACAAACTGTCACACGTGCAAGAAAAGCAGCTGTCAAGGTCGATGCTGATAACTGTCAAGAAAAAGAAGCCATTCCTCTGATACCTGTCTCTGAAATAAAGAAGGAGCCAGTTGAAGAGACTACACCTAACTCGAGGTCATCAAGTCCTAAAACAAATCCAAGGAAGCCAAGATTAAGTTCTGATATGGTCATGATGAAATCTGTTTTAGGAGACTCGTCAAGCACTCTCGTTCTGGGCCCACGGACTAGCCCATATTCCATGCGTTCCGAAAGAAGTAATAGTCCTTCACTTTTTGAAGGCAAAAATTTAAGAAGTGGAAAACCAAGAAAAGTGAAAAACAACCTTTTAAATGAAATCGTTATAAAGGAACAGAAGAAGAGGCGACGGTTACTGTCAGACTCCAAAGCTAGCGATGTTGTGGAAGTTGCAGATGACTGCAAAAAACTAAAGAGAGGACGCTCATGCTCACGTGATGGCAGTGAGATCTCCAAATGCTCAGATATCACAGAGTCAGATATTAGCCTCAATGAAGGGCTCAATGATACAGAGGGAAGCAAGGAGCTCAACAAAAAATTAGATAAATCTAAGACTGACCTAGATATAGATATTGAAAATAATGTACAGATCTCGACTATTGGAAAAGTGCCTTCTCTTAATGTTGACTCCAAATTAGCTGAAACCAAACTTGATACTGAGCCTAGTTCTATGACAAGTGAGAAAAAAAAGAAAAAAATGAGCTTAATTAGGAGTACTTCATTGGACTCTGACAACAATAATAGTAATAGGCTTAAGTTAGACAGTTTAAACACACAAGAAATAGAGGAAAAATTGTTATTGAAGACTGAAAATGATACGCTTTTTGAAGAACGTAGTAGTATTTTGAATTGTATGTCTAAGACATTTAACTCAAAAGAGGTTTCTAAGAACATGAGGAAAGCAAGAAGGGGAAGAAAGAAAGAAGTTGCAGATAGAGCGAAGCCTAATCCCTTAACCACCAAGAATGGCATAAGTAGCACTTTAACTAATGACTCTGTGGAAGATAAGCAAGAATCGATTGACACATTAGCTAAAGAAATAAATGATCTCATATATAATTTGGACCAGAATATAGACCAAGAAATGAACAATGACACGAGTGAGAATACCGAGCAAACACAAACTAAACCAGTTTCCAAATTTTACAGTCAGTCTAAGCCGTTGGGTGACAATAATAGTATTATCTCACCAGATACACCTGTAAAAGATAAAGATACCATCTCATCATTAATTAACGAAACCACACCTTCAAAGAATGACGACAGTGAAAATATCAGGTTACATTATGAGGAGGATTCAGTAGAAAAATCGACAGAAAACAGAGAGGTCCCATACAAACATAGTTCTGTTGCTAGCATCGATAAGTTAATGGATAGACTGAAAGAGTTTGAGGAATTCGATAAGAGAAGGCAAAGACAGGAATCTGAATCAAGGTCAAGTGATTCGAACTCTGTTATGGTAACAAGTGAGGTTGTTTTGGTGAACAAATCAGGAGCTGATATGAAATCATTAAAAGACATACAAACAGTAAGATCACCCGAAAAAGTAATTGAAAAAGAAAATGTTTTGAGCTGCTTTGAAAACAACTCGGCAATATCTATTGTGAAAAGAGACCAAGTCCGCAAGTCTATTGATATTGACTTGCCCAATTCTGTTACTCTAATAAAGCGTAATAGTTTTAGTTCACGAAAGGAGTCTACAAGCTCAAATCATTCAAAAGAGTCGGATGCCATCAGTATATTTGAGAAATCTCTTGGCAAGGATGTGACATTAACTGAGATAAGGAAATCGGTTGACAAAACCGCTCCGCCCGCACAGCTAGACTTACACCAATTCGCAAATCCTCAACAGCCAGACACACAAAGTTCGACAGTATCCACCATGGTGTTGAATTCGAGCCAGATTTCTATAACTCCACGAGTTGTAGAATCAAAGTTGAACAGCAATGAAGTGCAAATTACTAAACGTAAATCAAGAGAGTCGATTTCTCGTAAATCTTCAGAATCGGGCGCGGATATAGAGGAAAAAATGGCAACACTGGAGAAAATGCGATCCCCTCCTCATCAAATAAGGTCTCCCGCGATATCTATTACGCCTACGCCCGTGGCTGTCAAGTCTCCGGAGGCAGCAGTGCCAGTCGAAACAGAGGTTCTTGCACCACCGTTAGATAATGTCAAAATAATACCTGAAGACATAACATTAACTTCTGAAGTACCCCAAACAGAAAGTGTGACTGAAACGCCATCTATCGAGCCGGCGCCTCCCGCTGCCAGCAGTCCCACGACTGAGTCGCCGGCGTTAAATCCGATTGAGGCACCAGTTCCTGAAGTCACTCCAATTCCAGAAGTTGCTCCAGTTAAAGTTAGCATTCCTGAACCACCACCCGTTGATAAGGCGCTAGAGAAAGTGCCTGAGAAAAAATTGGAAGTCCCTGAAGAGACTAAGAAGGAAGAACCGAAGGAAATAGAGAAAACGATGGATAAACCTGTGGAAATAAAGCCAAAGAGTCCTAAGACGAAATCGGCTAGGAATTCCACCGAAATTCAAGCAGGCCCTAGCAATGTTCTGCATGAAACTCCCGAAAGTCAGAAGCGTAAGGAGAACGTGTTGCGGACCCTCGGTCTGTTGACTCATAAAGCGGCTAACGAGGCCAAGATGGAGAAGATGAAACAGAAAGAGCGTATATACGGCCAGAACTACTGCGGCATGGTGAGCACCAGCAAGGGTAAGACCAAGTCCGACTACACGGGAACCCTGAAGACGGTGATAAAGCTGAACAGGGGCACGGGCGACCGCGATAAGAAGAAGTACAGGAGCTCGCTGAAAATGACCTTTCAGAAGAGCAAGAACCGCTCGGGCAAGCCGCAGCCGGAGCTGGGCGAGGCCGGCAGCGAAGACGACGCCTACTACACCATTGAGAAAAGAGAGGTAAATAAATTACATTTCTATATCATCTCTAAGTCATCTTATTTAAGAATATTTGCCGCTACCGGGGAAGTAGTGTTTTATTTACAAATTATTTCATAATACACATAAGTGCTATTATGTAATTATACTTTATAACTTAATTACTACATCGAAAATTCTATTATATATTCTATTTTATCTTTACACTGAAAAGGGTTTAAAAGTTTGCATTAGTATAAAGTTGACTATATTTAAAAAAGGGTCCTGTGACCCTCGGTCTAATTAGCTCAATTATAATTGAGTGTGTAGGCTAAATGCAAAGCCCTGTTTAATTTTATCTTAGTTTTGAAATGCTACACACACATAAGTAGCAGATACGATGTATTAATTAATATTATATTGTCATAAATATTATAATGCATAACTCGAGACAATATAATATTTTTGACTTCATATGTACATATATTTACACTCTCTCTACTTTGAAGTATTGATTTTATTGATGTTATTAAAATATGTCAGCAATGTTTGTATGAAATGTGGTGGGGGTGTACTACACTCCTGTGCCTACCCCTTGGGGGATTACAGGCGTGATGTTACGTATGTTTGTATGAAATAGTTAATTTTTAAATAAACTTAACTTAAATATTCAGTATTAAGTGGAGGCACACATTACTCGGCTTACATTTAAGTTTTCAATTGAAATAACATTTCCATAACAATCTGATGAAGTGAATTTAATAAAACAGATATATAAGTATGGCATGATATTATGTATTACTTTTTTTTAAATTAATATATCTTGCAATGGTGATGAATACCTTAGAAAAATACGTAATTCTATGATACCTGAACAATATTGTTTTTATTCTGTTGGTACACATATAATCTTATCTGGCTGTAGAATTCTGTAAGTTTAAAAAAAATCTAATATGTAATAAGATGTTATTGTCAAAACAATAATAGTAACACAAGATTATGTTGTTATTAAGTGTCAAATTTCTACATACATTGCAGATTATTTGTAGATTTTTATGGCATCTGTATAAAATATAAGGTATATTGTTGGTTAGTGGATTTATATAAAGTAAATTGTAATAAAAAATTAAAGATAACTTTATGCGCTTGAGTTTCATAGCCATACTTGTCTCTACATTTTGTCTCTGGTTTGTTGTGTGAAAACAAATTATGCGAAGTTCCCATCTGCCAGCTGTTGTCGGCACGATATTGCGGTCAGTGCGTTGTTATGTGACCGTCGCCCCTCTCCGTACGTAAATAAAGTCACGTGGGCCTTGAATATGCCATTAAAGTGCTTAAATATACTCTTAAGTAATGTCATTTTACTTTCAAATATCATTTAATAATTTCCCCGCGAAATTTAAATGTGTCTCACTTACACTTATGTTTTGATAGTATTGTCTATGCTTCATTACCTTCTTATTATTTGCGGGGAATTATTTAATGGATTAACTAGTGCATACCGATGTATTATATTAATTTTTTTAAATTAATACATAATTATAATTACCAAAAATCATATCGTAGAAACCTAAATTACAAAACTGTATCTGAATTATCTATTGAATATTATATGTATTTAAATGTGAAATATAAAACAGTTATGTCAAATATTAGTTAGCGAATGCATCACCATGTCTATGGTCCAGCTGCCACCCATTCAAAACGCAACCGCATCCTTGCCTCTATCGACAGATTGTTTGCGGTGCGCCACCGCTTCACAGTCACGAGCGCCCCAGACAACCTAATAAGTAAAACGTATGATAACTTTGTCAAGGTCGGAAGCTAATCGATGTACTATTTTAGATCTAATAAATTATTTTCAACGATAATATTTGTTATATGTTACGAAATGAAGCAGCTAAGCGAAAAGCTAATCTGTGTATATCTGTTTGTGTTGCAGGGCGGCGCGGGCGCGACCTCTGACGGTGGGCACAGAAAGTCTTATAACAGTAATCGACTTAATAACCACGGTGTGTGTCCACTGTGCGCTCACCCTTACACGCGTCACTGCAAGAAAAGCTTCATTGAAACATTAATTATATGTTCTCATCGCTTGTTTTCTACACGAACATAAATTAAAGATTCTAGTAAACTCTTTATAAAATTGGCAGGAACAAGTTTGTTTGTTTTGTAGTAATGGTTATAATCGTATAGCGCTCAGAATTTTTCATAATTAAAAAACTAGCTAAAGCTCATTTTAAAAGTTGCTAAAAGTATTGTTAAAACAATGATTTTTTTTCTTGAAACACCCTGCATATGAAACGATGGCTTTTCTTGCGGTTGCGTATGTATTTTATTAGGATGTGGTCAGATTATTATTAACTGGAATTGTCATTTGGTTCAGTCCATTCGTAGGCAAGGAAATTTCGCTTAAAACTCGTTGAGCTCAGAATACTTGCAATATACAATTAGCAGTCGTAACATGATTCACTTGCCTCACCTAAAAATTTCGATGAAGATATTATCAACATTAGAATTAGTCTTAAAAATATTAATAATCTGTCCAATCCTAAAGCATAATTGACTTTCATATTCATTTATAACTCAAATCACATATAACCGTCCGCTGCACGAAAAAGCAACCCATTGACAATACAATAATTACAAATACAAAATACATAATGCCTTGTTTGTTGGATTTAGGTGCATACAATTAGATCTTACAAAATAAAACTAACCATTAAAGCCTGCCTAGACAGGCGCGCAAAACATCTAATTAAGGTATGTCGTCTATAAAAATATATATTTGACTATTGTTTGGAACTAAATTATTATTAAAGTTCAATGTTGTTATATCAATTATTATGATTATAAATATGTTCCTGGTTCTTCTGTCGGTCAATTTCTTAAATTGCTTTTTCGTCGTAACCATTATTTACTACCCACAATTATAATGATACTTTTTTTTGTTAAGGTATGCAAAGTTTTTATATAATAATATGCATAAAATAACAACGTTAACAATCTTGTACTAATGTCACACATGACAAGATAGATTGTCATTGTATATTAATGTTGTATAAAAGTGAGAAATTATATTTTAACTCATCAATTGTTAGTAATGCTATATCCACATTTATCTGTAGAAATAAACTTGTCAGTGACACTTTAGGCCTATAGTTCATATAGTTTCGTATGTCCTAACCGTTTTCACTCAGCGTATATGTGTTACGATAGAAAGGGACCACAACATTTCGTAGTATAATTGAAAAAATAAGATAAAACAGCCTAGCACTTATGATTTGGAAAGTAATGTGACATGTTTGTTTCTAACTTTTGATTATTACATAACTGACTGAACTCAACTCAAAAGTATGTGATTTTTAATTTGAACGACAAAAATATACACACCAATGTACATATTTAAGTCACACTAGTATACCGAGCATGATTGTTATATTTCACACGCATAATTTTTGAGGTTAAGTTATCAGCTAGGGTGTGTGTTGTGATGCAACCGTTATTCGCAGATGGGGAGAATGCGCCAGAACCGGAACCTAAGGAGACACAGAATCTGGTCATACCGGAGAAGGCCTCCTCGTTCAGCATCCACCCCGGCCGCCTCTGCATGGACCAGTGCTTCTACTGCGGCGGCAAGTTCGGCCTGTACGACACGCCCTGCCACATCGCCCAGATGAAGAGCAGCGAACGGCAGAAGAAGGTGCTTAACAGTAAGTCAATTTTTTCTTGCTTACCGTTGTGTATAAGTCGGTATCAAACTGAGCATGGCAGACCATTTATTTAATCATTGGCTATTACCCGTCTGCTGACCCGCGTGGTTAAAATAATTGCACATGGGGTATATTGCAAGCAGCAATGCACATTGAATGATTGACTTAACTGAACGGTGGCCGTGCACAGATGAGGAGAAGCTGACCATAGACAGCTGTCTGTGCGACGCGTGCTACCGACACGTGGACCGGCGCGCCAACTGTCCGTCGTATCGCAAGCGTCCTGCAGTGAAGCAGCCCGACGCGCTGCAGCAGCCCTCCACGCCGCCCGTCGCGTGAGTTTACACTTCAACGTCCACACAGCCTTACGACACGAGTGGGTGTTTCAGCGAGTCATACCGGAGTAATGCAGGGTATTACCAGGCTACGGTGGTCTTCCCCTGTACCGACATGAGCATCTATCGTCTTTTTTACATATCGGGCCTGCCCGTCGCCTCTGTGAGGGTTTGTGTTATGTCAAAAACTCCGATTCTTTTATTTTAAATAGTATTATCAATTGTAAAATTGCAATTCGACCCCCAAACTAATGTTTCAGTGGTCCAGAGAAGCCGCCCAGCCCCAGCCAGGAGGAGGAGAGTGAGGAGGAGCCGGCCGCGCCGGCGGGAACGCGGCTGGCCACGTGCCACACTGAGGGGTGCGCCGCCCCCGCGGACCGGTCCATCCGTCGCAAGTGGCTGATCAAGATGCGCTCCAGTGTCAGCAAACTGGTAAACATATTTTTAAGTAATTTAGGTTATATACTTTTTTATTGCGTTTGGTGTAATTTCTTTAGGGCTGAATGAATACAAAAAGCTACGATAGTGTAGTGATATAATTTTTAGCTTCCTACAAATCTTGATCTTAGCATTTTGAAGATTAAATATCATCTATAGTGAAGAAAAATCTGCTTTGCATCTGAAGGTCTGAGAGTTGTCCATAATGTATTTTAAGACGCCTGAAGTTTGCTAAAATGCCTTCGGCCAGCAACATATACCATGACTTTTATCCTCACTATTTTTGAACTAAGCAAGAAAAAACGGTTTATTATTATATAGAGTACTGTAGAGTATATATTTAAGTGATGGTCTGTCAGATTTGAAACAAGTTAAAAGTGTGTGTCGTGCGTCCAGCTGCAGCTGCAGGGCGACTACCCGGGGCTGCACACGATCCCGCTGTGCGGCGCGCACCACGCCGCGCTGGCGCCGCTGCTGGCGTGCGCGCTGTGCCGCCGCCGCCTCGCCAAGCACCACAACCTGCACGTCGTGCACCACGTACGTACACACACACAGCGCTCAATACACTATACTATGCTACGCTACAATACTCTACACTATGCTACGCTACAATGCAATATATTGTGCTATACTATAATACACTAGTGCATAGTGATGCTACACCACATTACGGTACGCTGCAATGTGCTACAATAAGCCTTACTATGCTACACTACGTTAATTCTGCTCTTTTATTTTTTTTAAAATGTAACAAAAAAATTGTAATTGTAATTGTAAATTGTAAATTTTATTAATTCAGAATATACTAAACACTAATAAACAGATACATATAACTAATATCAAGCTCACTTCCTGATCCAATTCGCAACCAATTTAGTTTTTTACCAAAAAAATTAATGTATAAACAAATAACAAACACAAAACAATATAACAAATACGTAAATATGTTTATTTTGCCTATTCGTAAATCGCTCATTTAATTAACTAAACAATAATGTATAATGTGTATGTTTATTTGTATGTATGTTTCGTTTATATTGATGAATTGGGCATGGGGGTAGTTTGAACCCTGGGAATGTACATAGGATTTTTTTTTTACGCCAATATTTTCACGGGATCGAAATCGCTAGTACTATATATAAATGAGTCAAGTGTGTGTGTGGATGCGCAGGGCTACGCGGAGCTGAACCCGCTGCTGTCTGCGGCGGGCATCCCGGTGCAGTTCGCGGAGCGGCCCGTGCTGTGTAAGGTGTGCCGCTACTACTGCACGCTGCTGCAGCGGCCCGGACACAACGACAAGCACGCGCACGCCTACCGCCGCAGGTACGCCCCCCCCCCCCCCCTCTCTCTGTCACACACACACACACACACACACACACACACACACACACACACAAAAAAAAACCCCTATGGTGTCTGGGAAAATTTTGATTTATGTATGTCAGGGGCAGACTCAAACTTAAGCCAAATCTAATTGTCTATACAATTAGTCTTGGATTTATTAGACTTGGATTTGTTGATTATTACTTAATTAAGTGTCTAATATAGATCTTTTCAATTTTCATTGAAGATCTTCTTACATATATTATATGTTTTATTTGTAATAAACCAAACCCTAAATAATGATATAAGATATTTTAGTGTACACGTGCTATATGGTATATTTTGTTTCTCTCGTTACTTCAGGTTACTCCAAATATACAACGTAGAAATCCCGCCGGAGCTTGAACGGGAAGCGGGAGACTCCGCCCTGCTGGAGGACTGCGCGAACAGCGCCAACAAGCAAAGGAAGAAGACTCGCACAAAGTCCAAGCAAAGAAGGTCCACCGATCCGGAGAAGCCAGACAGCGAATCGTCCGAAAGAACCACAGAGAGCTCTCCGGAGAAAGAGAAATTTAAAGAGGAGGACAGCGAATCCCAAAAATGTCATCAGCCTCTCGAAGAAGACATAGAGAGTCTCATATCCTCGAACAAAATACCAGTGCCGGGTGCGAAACCGACAGAAGCAAATGTACAAAGCGAACTAGTCGAGTCGGAGATGTTCGACGCGGACGCTCCACTCATACCGGTGGACAAGCAAACGGAGCTGCAATATCTGTTGCAGAAACAGAACAATCCAGCGCAGTTCCTACCCAAGTCCACGAATCTAACGCAAAAACACAAAAACATACTGAAGATACACAACATTGGCATATCAAAGCCGGGACATCAGCATCGGATAACCGACAAGAACTCCAAGCGGATCCAGAAATTGGGACAAATAGTTGCGCATAAAGATAAGGCGTCGAGGAGGGAGAGTGAAATGGAAATATTTGACCCCGACAAAGCAAAGGAAATTACAATATTCAGAAACATACCTCTCAATGATGAGTGCACCATTGAAACTATACCCAACAAGAAGCCGGCGGACATTAATACGCTTAAAAATAAATGGCAAATGTCGGAAAGCTTTTGCCAGGTTAAGAAGAACTTGAGTGAACTCTCAAAGAAATTACCCATCGAGAAGGATACGAAAAAACTTCCAGACAACAAATACTCCAATCCAGTCAAGAGATTAGAAACGAATCCTTCTATATCTGTCAGAGAGTTGTTCCCCGGAGAGGAAGAAATGAACTTGCAATGCAATATTGAATTCAACCATGTAAAAGGTGTGACCCCCGAGGGCTGGGAGAAATGTAATACAATGATTCAGTATGATTCGGAAACAAAGAGGCTCTGGACTGAGCTACAGAGGCCATACGGCAATCAGTCGAGCTTTTTGCGACATCTGATATTACTAGAAAAATACTTTAGAAGCGGAGATTTAGTGCTGTCGCATAACGCATCTCCACACGCGGCCAATTACAGTACTTCGGTGCAAAGCCGGCTTCGCGCTTATGATAACACAGCTCCTGAACCCAGACGAAACGAACCCTCGGTGAGTTTAATAGAATTCAGAAAGAAAACTCCAATTAACGGTAAGAGTCTGCTCAAAACCAATCAGAATTCTGAAGAAAAACATCAAGCGGACCCCAAAAAGTTCATGCCCCCGCCGGGCTCGCTTCCCAAAAAGCCGAAAATCGACCGAGGGAAGAGTAAACCTTTGCCCCCGGAGCTGATCGCCATCACGCCCAATGTGCAAGGCCGGAAGGCTATACAGAATGTTTTACAGAATATCCAGCAGCTAGTGAAGGGAGTGTCCGCTTCGGATCCCACCGAGGTGGCGGCCGCGCCGGTCCCGGCCGCGGCGCCCAGAGCGGATACGCCCAAAGAGAAAAAAGAAATGCCCGCCCTTAAGTTCGAGCCGCCCAAGGATAAGAAGAAAGACATTCCCCTACATAAATTTGAGTCCCCGAAAGAAAAGAAGGAGAATACGAAAATAGACACTCCAAAGAAACATAAAAGCACCAGCAAGGCGTGGAGACCGACACTCATGCCGATCACACAGGTCAGTAGTCATTCGATGTAGATATTTTAGTATTGCAAAATGCTCAAATCTAATATGTTCTTGATATATTGCTATATCCACACTTTTGTTAAATCAATTTGTTTAAACCTATGATATCCAATTGCAATCATCATTATCGTAGTAGAATTTAGCAGGCTACATTACATCGTTCGACTCTAAACGTTTACAGGAAAACTTAGCGAAGCTAGCGCGCGAGCCGCTGCGGCTGGCGGTGGACGGGCACAACCTGCCCAGCCTCGTGCAGGTGCTGTCCGCGGGCAACCGGTACCACATCACCTTCGAGGACTACAACAAGATGTGCGTCATCCGCCGCGAGCGCCAGCAGCGCCTGCAGGAGCGCGAGGCCAGGACCAAGCGCCGGACCTCCGACGAGACCACCGTGGTCACGGAGATCCAGCCCTCGGCCACACTCGGCAACGGCGGCACCGTCGTGCAGAACATCGCCGCGGAACGCGAGCCGGCCGAGCTGCAGCTGGGGGCCAACGCCGCGACCATATTGAAGAACGTCGGCCTGAAGAATATCACGATCGCGCCCATCCTGCCCAAGACCGCCGCGGCCACGCCGGCGCTGCTGGTCACGTCCGCGCCCGCGAAGGCCGCGCAGCCCGGCACGAGCGCGGCGCGGGACGCGAGCCCCATGCCGGGCCAGCTGCTGCTCCCCAAGATCCCCAAGTCGCTGACGGTGATCCCGCAGAGCGTGCCCGAGCCGCGACCATAACGAAGCCTGATAATCGTCTTCGTCCAGCGGCCGCGGCGAGGTCGGAGAGCCGCCCGCGCCGCGCGCGCCGCGAGAAGACGATGATGGATTTCGTGCGACCGACGGCTTCGGTTAGCCTGAAGTGTGACGTGTGATGCGATGCGCTCGCAGGAACGTACGTTCGCGTGTGCGCGCGCGCCGCGGCGGTGCGCCGGACGGCCGGGACGGTCTAGTCGTGACTGTGACAAGTGACTAATTAAGAATGCCTATTTTCGTATCGCTTAGTGAGAGCGCCCGTCGGACGGCGCGCGACGGACGCGGTGCAATATGTAAGTAATAACACCGGTTGAGCCTTATATAATTATAGAAGAAATCCGTGTAAATATTAGTGTAGGAACGTTGGACATGCGCGCTGTGAGTAGAGGTGACGACGATATTGTGTTATAACGATCATGTTACTCTGAATTACGTATTTTGTTAGCCTTCGTGCAAATGATACGAGACCGACCCGCTTCTTGTTACGTTTGTGTCCTTTATTTATGAATGATGATGGTGTTAGAACGAGCATCGTTCGAATATCGCACTCGCGTCCACTGTCGTCGTTCTCCTTGAATCGATAGCGATAATGAATATGATATTTAATTATATAGTTAAAATTTTCCCGTGTCTCGGTGTCCTTTTATTTCTAAAACCATCCCAACGAACCGACGGTGTACTTCGGCCGGTACGTGCACGTTCTATTGTCACATTCATGTTTGCCGCCGAAATGTACGCGCTCATATTGTGTGATGCGGTTTACACGAGCGGCGGCGGCTCGCGGCGAGGGCGAGCGCTCGGTTCGTTACATTCAAAATTCTCTAGTCGGATTCCGAATTGCATTTATAATTTATTTCATCGAACGGAACCCACACCGCCGCAGCGGCGCGGTCGGGCGGCGCGGCTTGTATCATTTGCATGAGAACGGGCCGGTCGTTGTAACGTGTGCGGCGCGGTGCACGTCCGGACGTCGCTCCCGCGTCGCTCGCCTCCGAGAGGTATTTTTTTATACGTTTACTCGAAAAATAATGTTCATCTCGGGACCGCGCGACGACCGTCCGGGCGTCGCCCGCGCCGCGCTCGTCGAACGTCGCGAGCGAGTCGCAACGAACATCGCTGCAGCATATTTTTCCATTGTTGTAATGATAATAATTAACGTTTCATAGAAACTAATTCACATATTAATATCGAGTAGCGTTAGTGCACTGAACCTACCAAAAACGTGGTCCACAAACTTTAACGATATCTATTTTGCCCGTTCCCTTCTCCGACGTCCGACCGGATCCGACTCGGTCGCGTCCACCACCCCCCTATCCTATCGTATCGCGAGGGAAGTGTGATACTCCGTTCTTAGTGTTAAGTATTTAATGTTACACGACGGACTTCCCCGACGCCGTGTCCGTATTTAGTTGCTTGAATCCGTTTTTTTGTTATTAATGTAATTAGGACAATATTGCGACAGGTTTTGGAATGAGAAAACATCGATTTACTTGATTCCTCATAGATAAATATATGATATTTTTTAAACTAGCGCGCGACTGAGTGCAAATGTACAGGAGATATTTTTCACGATGAACTCAACGAGCGACGAGAGCGCGCGCCCGAGCACGCCGACGACGTCATCGCTCGGATGTGTATATATATATATATATATATATACATACACATGTATATGGATCACGCCAACGGACGGACAGCGCTTTCGATTTATACATTATATATAATATCATAGACGAAGCTCACGTTTGAATTAAAAATTGTAAGTTATATACATGATATATCTATTGTTGAGAATTACTAGTATTTTATTTGGTCCAATGATATAGAAGGTCCAATGTTAACGTTGTCGTGTTGTACAGAGGAGGGCCCGCGGCGGCGCGGCTTCCGTCGCCGGACGCACCGCACGTCACCGACATGTATTTTATTGTTGTACACATATATATGCCTTTCGTGTGTTTGTCCGGTCGTGTAGACCTCTTAATATTGTTTAGTTCAATCGTTTAACTCAAATTTTACAACCCCTTGCGAGTAGTATGTTAAAACATTTAAATATGTTTAGTTCAATACTTGTATATACAATTGATAGTAACGGCAATGAGTTGCGAGTATTGATCCGATTGTGTTTTGATATTAAAAATGGTACTTTTTCTTTTTGAACCGTTCAGAAGGAAGAGCCGACATTTTGTGATAGAGCGAGCAATACCACAGAATTATTTTAAAGAGACTTAAAAAAAATTTGTAAATAACACATTAGATTTAAATACGTGCCCACTGTAAGTTCAACATGATATGGGTATGCAAAGCACTAGGCTGGTAAGTACAATACATATAAAAATTATATTTACCCGAACCGTATAGATGTCAATTAAGACAAGTAAAGTATATAATTTTGTAGTTTTTAAAACTGTTAGATTACTGGCTACGTGTGAAACATATGTATATCTGTATTGAATATCGTAAAATGTATGACATATTATATGTACATTTATATATATTTTTGTACAAGTCCGTCCGCGGGTGCGCGGAGCACCTCGCGGCACGTTCAGGTAGGTGCGCTTTAAAAGGTGTACAGTATGTATGTTTCTGAGCTTCACCCCGCTGTTACTGTATACATGGTGTTCCGGATGTGCGGTGTAGACGGAAGCCGCCGCCATAACGCGCGAAATTGTTATATTAACTATTAATTGTAATATCTATTATAATTGGAAGTTTGGTCTAAAGTTGTTGTAACGTTACGATCGGACGTGTCCGAGTTGCGAACAAACCGTAGCACCCCCCCCCCTCCTCCCCG
>DWDX01000871.1:0-22109 GCA_018245675.1 Agara michaeli | reverse complement strand
GGCAGCATATTAATTTTCTAGGATACATTTATTGCAAGTATTGAAGTATTGAATTTGAATTTGACGTAAATAGTGCTTTTCATCACCAATGTATGTCGAAAGTTCAAAAACGCTGGAATTATTTTTATTTGTTTCTTATGAATTGCACAGAATGAATTCACCTTCGACGATGATGAACTTTCATACAAACTTTCATCCCCCGTTTGAGCCCCTTCAACCCCTTTTTTCGCTTAAAAGGTAGCTCATGTCCTTTCCCAAGATCACGTCTATCTCCGTACCAAATTTCATTAAAATCGGTTCAGTGATTTAGGCGTGAAAGCCTAGCAGACAGACAGATAGAGTTCATTTTACATTTATAATATTAAGTATCAATTATAGTGGTAGGTAAGCCATGACATCTGTAACCAACCTCCAATAGGGTTGTAGGGATAGGACTGTTAGTATGAATTCAGATAGTAATAGGTTTTAATAAGTAATTAGTTGGTGAGTATTCATTAGTAACAAAATGTCTGGAAAATTAATTAATATTGGTAGTATTTTTAAACTCCTTAGATTTTTTCAGATTCAATATTAACTGCCACACAACAAGATATGTATTATTAGTAATTGCTTAAGTTAACTTTTTTTTATAGTCCTATGCTTTTCAAAAGGCATTTTTCGATCGTTTTCGTTGCTTTACTTAAAGATTGATTTATAATTGTTTGTGTGTGCCGGGGATTTTAGTAATTTTATTTTAAAATTTCCATCTAGTGCAGATGTCGCTTGTGAGATAGTTTTAAAGAAGCCATATTATTAGCGTAAAAATACATTATAATGGTAGTAAAGTTTCTATGGAAGAGACCTTAATCGTACTTATAACACCATAAGGTAGGTGGGCGAGTCAGGACCTCAGTAAACCATCGCTGGACGATTGTCTTAGGGGCGCTTGTATAACGCTATCCTAGATGTGGCTCCATCTATTGTGTAATAGTGGAAACTTGCAACGTTTGATATTTATTTAGTTGTGTATTAACATTTAGATTAGTTACTTATGGCGATACAAAATATCGCATGTAGTTGTATATTACGTAAGAACAGATATGCATTTGTTTTGAATAATAATAAAAATGTTATGTGATTATTCGCCGACAGAGGGAGTTGCGAGTATTTAGCGGTTAAAGTTAAGCGTAGTGAAGTAGATCGATGCAAAGTAAAAGTATTATTAGGGTCGTGGACCTGTTTTTTAAAATGTAGCCCGTAAGTTAAGGTATGATATATTTTTTTTAAATCGATTTTATTTTTCGAGACTTTTCTGCAAATCTTATTCATAGACGTTCAACGTTCAGCTGTTTGATGTTTTGTCTCCTTCTGCCATCTGTTGAGTAGCAGCTAATATGAGAAAAGACAAAACATTCAGCTACAAAAACGCTGTTCGCTCGTGAATTGGGCGAGACTCTACAATGACGTATAAAATGTAGAATCAAATATTTTTAATCCGTAATGAGATAAGTATAAATCGTGACAGCTTAGCGGCAGCTATTATTAATTGCTGACTTAATATTCGCTATTTCTTAATATTATTTTTAATCCAAAATATTATTGAAAAAATTTCAATAATAACATTTAAACTTAACTTTTAAAAATAACTAAGAATGTTGCCCGTCTAAGTATAATTAATATTTTCTAGCGGGTAGTTCTGTTAAATTTCCAACGTAAACGTTGGCGTGGCGTGGCGCCCCCGACGCACTACCGGTCTCAAAGGACCGATAACGGTTTTTTTTTAATTCGACATCTATAGACCAAATGTGACCTAATATTACGACATTAATATTAATGAAAGACATAAATAAATATTTTTGTATATCTTTCAAGCGCAGAGCCTGTATTGAGGTAACCGGACAGCAGACAGACGTACATATATTGAGTTTTTTTTTAATATACGTAAGCAATGCAATACATAACAATATTAAGAAATAGCGTAATCACAACATTGTATGACAGTATTATATTTTGAACAAAATCTCTTTTTTAAATTAATTGTTAGTTTTATGTTATGTTATAAATTTAGTTCTTCCTGTAAAATGTATTTTGTTTAGTCTTAGCGTACCCGTCATGGTAAGAGTCGACACAGAGAACGTAGAGTAGGAGAAGAGAGAGACAGCTGCGTTGCTTGCTACAATATTGAAAATTTGTCGAATAGGACACTTCCTGGTCGAATCTTATCGCAGGCTGTGCAATTTTATTCATATAATGTCTGACTTTAACTGATCTGAAATAAAATACCTGTACTTATACATTAAATCAATAGAATTCGAAAGAACCTATATAGTTAGCGGGGTGATCCATTGGCGAGAACCTTACCCATTTTCAGTATCAACTATACACAAGAGGCTTATATTAAAAACGGTAAAGTAAGACAGGACTGTTACTGAAAAACTTCACTCGGCAATGGATCATTCCGTGAAAAGCTTGGAACATAAATTACCAATAAATCTCAATATAATACCGTAATCTGAAATGATTCGATGCGTATTGTACAAATTAAAATTGACATTAAGCCAAAAACGATGACGTCATCTCACCGATCAATAATGGATCTCTTGCCTTAATGACGACTATTTGAGATTGTCTGAATAGAAATGGGCTTTGGTCACTGTTGGCTTTAATGTCACAATCAGGCTCGCAAACACTTTTATTTTGATAAAAGTATTATCATTGCATTACATATACAATATTTTAATAATTTTATTACTATGATTAAAATAAGTAGCGCCATCTATCGGTTTATCTATCGAGTCTCAACGTTTATAATCTCAAGTTATCTGTGCATCGTTTGGGCCGATGTCTCGCCAATGGATCATTGCCAGTTTTTTTTTAACATTGCTAGAAATCCGGCGACAGACGACTCATACAGTTGGTTACAACGGTCTTTAAATTGTATTACTTAATGTAGGATACAAATGTTGACAGAGGCAGCCTTGTCTGGGAAATATGACAGTATTTGAATGACATACGATCGACATTTATCGATGTAATCCACAAATCGATTTCGATCGTGACAATATCGATGTCGTAACATCGTTATTACGTCATCACGATGAAGATGTGAACAAAAAGGTCGAATTCAATATTTTCGCATGTAAAAAAAATTTAAATCAGCTTAGGTTGCATAATGTCAATGTGTACTTGAGAAATTTGTTTTTTTTGTTTAAAAAAAAAATCTAAATTTTTTTTCTAAATCTCACCTATTCTTAATACTATTTATTTGTTTACACAGTGCTGCCCTCTGTTGACATACTAGGTATATATGTATTGTATATAAAAGTGATCACCTCTCCATAATGATTGTTTACTCTGATTAACGAACCTGTCATTAATGCATCATGCTATACTGCTGTCCAGAAACCACATAACACTGGATAGGGGAGGCCGGGGTCTTAAGGGAACGATACATAGTTTTAATACAGAGATTATGACTACTCTCTTCGTGTAGTGGTTAGTAACCCCGCTAAAACCAAGGTCGTGGGTTCGATGCCCATCCGGGACAAATATTTGGTTGTTATGTACACATTTTTCGTTGTTTGTGTATATGTTTTTTTATCAGCTGCTTAGTTACCATGGGAAAAGGTAACCGCGTAATGAAATTGTACCAATTATTGTTATTCCGTATAGTAGATGTAGATAAATGCCATTCGGTGCGCGGGGCGAGGAGGCTCTCAAGCTAAATATCGTGGTTTCTGGATGCGAATATCTCATCCATTCGTGATGCAGTTGAACAAAATATCTGATACAAAAGTAACTTATTTCCGAATTACAACCGTCGTCATTCAGCAGACCGTAATACAGGGTACAAGGCTTAAATGAAAGTTTGTTTTGCTGTCGGCACCGTTGGTGTGCCACGTGGAGGTGAACGATCACGATGGAGACGTGGTAAAGTCAAGTGGAGTGGAAAACGCAACCTTATGATATTGATAATAGTGTATGATATAAAACAGAAACTAGTTTTGCAATGTAACCGTAGCCGTGAGTGTGTAGGGACAACGTAATAAAGTATTTTGTATAATCGCTGCTCTTTTATTCCCCTCCCCGTCTCCCCTCCAGTGAGTAAAGTGAGGAAATGGTTGATTTGAAGGAAAGAAAGAAAAAAGAAAACAATAATTTATTGCCTATAAATCGTATGACAACACGAATTGACAAAAAAGATAATATAAAAAAACGGGATGAGGCAATTGGAGGTGTCTCAGCTGTTGCTGACGCGGGAACCTGATCCCGCATGGCGCTGGTCTTCAGACACCCCCATCTCCCGATTTAATAAAGTACGCATTGGATTTGTCAACTATATGGTTATTTATATGGATATTATTACACCCAGACACAGAACAAAGTAATGGGCTCATCACACAAATGGTTGTTCCGGATGAAAATCGAGCCCACGTCCTCCGGCTTCGCAGTCACAGTCTCTAACATCTAGACCGAGAGTTCAGTCGAGGAATGCAACTATAACTGCTCTTAAATAGCATTCACAGAACCACCACTGCATCTACTTCAACCGTTGAGCAATTGTTATTATAAACAGCTTGTGTTTCGGTTTGAAGGTTATGGGGTCCACGTGTATACTGCCCACCAGCTCAGTCCTCAGGAGCGACGCTGTGACCTCCGATAGGGCGGATACTAATACTAACTGCACTTATACTAACAAGTACTAACTGGACTGACATCACTAACAGTCCCATTTAAAGTCAGTAGCGGATGTCCATAGACAGTACTGATCACATATCACTGCTTCCTCGTTGGCTACTCTCTTCACAAATAAAAAAATATACATAACATCAACGAACGTGAAGGCAATCTCTACGCAAAAAAGCTAATAAATACACTCTTTAAAATAATCAACGCACGATTTAATGGTATTAGCACTTACAATGACCAATTAGTATAACTTTCTTCGTCCGGGATATCCGCCACCCGGATACGCTTCCCGTCGTAACCGGATAACACTTGTTAAATGTTCGCCCGTTTCCCGGTTGTATTGTTTGTGTGCACGTATTTTATTATGTTACCACCGTACCCGACTAATTGGTGGATCTTAAGTTGGTCGTTAAGAAAGTATAATAAACATCCCTTATTATTTCTCAAAGACAATATCGCAATCCTTTGCATCATATTATCGTAACTTAAAGTCTTTAGAGGAATTAGGGGGTGTGATAACAATAGTGGGGGTTTACTTAACAATAGCTAATGTGCACTCTGAAACAAAGACAAAGACAACGTTTATTTGCACAAATATGGGTACACTTAAAGAATTTACAGCATTATTCGTTCAATACATATTTTAAATTTTACAGTGTACAAATTTCAAGAAACGCAATTAGAATTACAATTATTATTACTCAATAATTAGACTAAAATAAACAATATACCCAAATTATTGCACGTGTTATATTAAAAATTGTAATTAGTACACCCGGGGTTTACTTTGAAATACGAGTATAGCACGCTTGTCTAGACGGTGCCTATTCAATATTGTTTTAAGTAATAGTAATGAAGTGAAGTAGTAATAGTGAAAGAAGGACACACAAACACACTTTCGTATTTATAATATTAGTATGGATGCGGCCGCTGCGTAAATGAATTATTATCCACGCTGAGGAAACGTGCAAATCATCTAAATTCATATTACCTACACAGATTATTGTGCCGATCGCCGGAGGCCCATTTCCTGAGAGGCAACAATAAAAAGGACGTCCATTCCGGTATCCCGCGCTTTTGTTGTGGCGCCATTTATTCTAGTCGGCCATATTGTCCGCGATTTTCGCAGACTGCATAAAATACCTATACCTTTTAAAAGGATTTTTCTGGCCTCACTAGCCCGCTTATTAAGTCGTAATCTTCAGAGAGTGATAGGTTCTCGATGTTCGATGAACTTTAAAGACGCCATGTCGTCCACAGACAAATTTGATCGTACATTTCAACAGAGATCATTTTATTAATGACAGTACTTATACTTATATTGAAAATACCAAAGGTGTAACTAAAATTCTTTACTTAACAATTTTACTCTGGCGATAATTAATGGAAAATACTTCTTATAGTGAAACATTTAACGCTTGAATAAGAGCAGTATCTTTTTTAGTTTAATCATGACTTGTGTACAAAAAACAGATGTCAGTTGATACTGGCCACGTGCAAGGAAGCTTATGGTTTTCTAAAAAAAATAGAGAAAAAACGCGGGCGCGCGTAATCCTTCCCGGCTTTTGGGTTTTTTTGAACTAAGTATAGAAAATGTAGGTAAAAGGAATTTCCTGTTGAAATATTATATGACATAAAAGTAGAATGAAAAGTAAAAAAAAATAACCGTAAGTACTTTACGAAGCAAATAACCACAAACTATCTAAAAATTAAGATAAGTAACTTATCTAGAGACTTTGTGATTAGGCACAGCAAAGTAAACCCGAACAAGAATTTAGATGTCGTAGCAACAATCTCCTCGGTGACTACGACAATCATCCAAATTTCTAGATAATATTTTCTTGTAAACGACCAAGATATTTTACTCGTATGAATTGCAGCAAGTTTTGTATACGAAAACTTTTTTTTAATATCATTGAGATCGTACTTTTGTTAAATTAAAGTGTTTAAAGAGCTTAATATATCCACATTTTCTTATTATTAAGATTCGCTTCGAACAGGTGATGAACATCTGTGTATTATCCGCGCGTGTTCGCGGCAAATTATGACTGTCGACCATTACCGGAAGTACCGGAATTAAAAAAGTAAAACAAAAAATGTGTACACTACTTTTCCTGTAACATAATCGTATTATGAACATGTCTAGTGTCCACTGAATAAGAAAATGATTATTGCTTATCCCCAAAACCATAAAAAGTGAATATTTTTTTGGATTTCTACCTCAATTATTTTATTTTTATTGTATTTTTTTACACGAACTGCTGTCATAAATAGTATTATCACTAAAATAAACAAAGATGAAGTTGTCTTGTTTCATAAGAGCAATGACATTTCAGTAATTTGGGCTTTAGCATTCCTCACACTTCGGAGACATAGAGTTCAAATTCTGATACAATTATGTAATTTAAGTTAACATGTAAAAATGTAATAGGCATACGCAATTACTTTCCCATTTATAGTCTTAATATGGACTAGTGCATATACTTATTTTAATTGCGAAACGCGTGGACGCTATTTGTTTGATATAATCACTAAAAAAATATTTAAACCTAGAGTATTTAATTAGCTATAATAATTGCGATGATGCCACTGTCGGCTATACCTTTGTATTTCAAACACTGTCTTGGTCAGAAGCCGCTCTTAAAATAAGCTGTCAATCTGGTTCCGGCTTGACGCAAGATTCTAAATCTATTTAGGTCCATTGTTGATTTATTATTGTTGGCAGAATAAAAGATTTTTTGCGTCGCATTCCCGCCATTTCCGTTCGGTGACATTTCTTTTTTCATCCCGCCTTTTAGCGTTCTGTGCGTAAGGAGGTAAATCGGGACACGTAGAACTACCTATATTTATTGATGTATACAGCAACAACATACCATCACGCCAGGTCCCTGACGGGGTAGGCAGAGAGCGTATAAAAAAGTGTATATGTTATATGCATATTATAAAATAAATACAGTTGGTAACCAATTAAAAAGAGTGCTAGAATGATTATATAACTATTTTATGAAATTTTCATATGAATAATCAGAATAAATATTACTGCCGTATTCAAATTGCATAAAAGTTAAAAGTTTTGAGAAATATTTATGATTATTTTCAAATTATTATAGTTAAACAAAAATATTTTTTATTCATGCGCAACACTACTTAGAAAGCCCGAGTCGCTCTTAGCCATTCTTTCTTTTTTGCGGCGGACGTGCGTCGGCACTGATCTCCTTAAGTTACGGCCATTATTTTTTTTCCAGTCGACGTATACAATTGTAATTAGTCGCGCAAGTGTATGAGACTATTTTGATACATACACAACACAATGGTGTTCTTTGCTTTGAAACGCCAATTGTGTTGCAATTTTGTTTCTGAATCGTATTTAGGGCGCAGTGTATGTGTGAAATAACTACCGCGCCTATTAGTAGCTAATTGTAGTAGGTTAGATAAACGAAGGCTTTATGACTTTGATGTAAAAGCATCTCATTATGAGCAGAGGTGACGACAGTCTACCGCGCCGGTCAATTGCGGCCGAAGGCAGATTTCGCAAACCATATAGACCATAAGCGTGCTACATCTTCCGCTGCATCTTTGCTTACCATCAGGCTAGATAGCAGCCAAAGCTTGGCTATGTTATTTAAAAAAACCATTATGGAGATCTCTAAGAGATGGAAATTTAACCTTTTTAACCGTTATAGAAAATGATGTTTGATTTAGGTTCTCAGTGCTTGGAGACTGAATCTGGACAAAATGAAGGATTGAAATCAATGCCGCTGTGTCTTGGGTAATTCAACCTTGTCTATTATTTACATAGGCAGCTAGAACTACATAGCCCCAATATGTCTGGCCGTATCCTCAAACATCGGCTGTTATTGACAATACGCGAGACCTTCGCACGAAACGTAATAAATATCAAAATCCCAAGAGAAATATTTGTTTTCCTTCGAGCATAACTCTAGAATACGTGATACAATCAAAAGGCGCACAGGAACCGGAAGGGTCGTATGTTAATAGACAAATCCGCAACTTTATTGTTCTGACCGGAAGCCTGGACAGGATGGGGTGTGTAAACATGTTTTAAAAATCTTTACAAATTTATTATTGACGTCGGGAACCCCCGGGGGGATATTTGTAAGGATTTTTACGACGGTTATTTAAATAATTTCCTGGCGAAGGTTTATTGTCTAGGGGATGATGGTAGGCGGAAGGAAGAGTTGTTCCTTCGCATTTAATATCATGTCCGGTGTATTGTTGTACGAAAAAGTGTGTATATCAGGTGGGAGTTTCATCAGATCCTGGACATTTGGTTCATCGGTGGCTGATGGACGAGGATCCATAAACTAACAAAAATATAGTGATAATGAAAACTTAGGACACCTCATACGGCTTCCGTTTACATCCGTTTACTAGGCAAAGGCCACTCCAACAATCTTGCAAACACGAGGCCCGGAGCATACTTCACCACGCTGCTCCAGTGCCAGTAGGAAATCTTACACGAGGTTTTTTAATCCCAAAGTACGTAGAGTCTATACCCTATTGGTCAAACAGTTAATACCTATAGATTTCTAAATACATTCCTGGACATCTGCACAGATCTCAAATAGGACTGTAGGCACGGAACTATTTGTGTTTATGAGTTCAGTTAATGATAGGTGTTATTAGTCGGTTAGTATTCATTGGTAACAAGAATGGGACTGTTAGTAACGTTACTCAGTCGGTATATTATATTTGTATAAAGGCAGTTAGCATCTGTGCATCTGAGGTCGGTCACAGTGGGCTGAGATGGTTGCCTTTAGTATACGGACATACTCGTAGAATACGTACTTAAAGATATTTTTGGTAATTCAAACTATGAACCATGAAATTTGCTCACTTATTTTGTATTTATTTTAGCAGTATACATTTCTTTGTACGTTTTTATATAGCTACGAAAATGACAATTAGTATCTTAACAAGAAATAAACAAAAATGCGGCAAACAGCTGTAGCCTTTCAACAAAATATGTGAAACAAAGGAGCTATTTCTAAAAGACAAATCATCTCATTTCAGCAGACACGCCGACGCCTTTACCAGCGCAATACAAAAGATCGTTAAACGGAAACGGAAGTCAGTTGTAAACCCGCAGCGTTGCTTGGCAACCGAGGATTGTAAAAGTTACTTTTTATAACTTCCGCTAAATTATTTGACCGACGAGTTTAGTGGCTGAATGAATTTTGTATGTATCTATTTACAATTATAATGTTTAATACTTTCATTATAATTCGAACATGTATGTGAATGTTTTTGAAAACATGTTCCTTAGTTCATAATTCTATATTTCGTGTTTCAACAGTGGATTCGCCCACTGATAAGTTAGTAGTAACCTATCTCTTAGTATTGTACTAGTGACGTCACATGTAGGCCTGGTGCGGTCACAGATATGCTATATGAAGTGATACCTCTCTGAATGAATGATGAGATATATGCGCCGGCTAATTGTGGTTGACCGTATACAGCTGAGAGACCATTATGGAAAATACTAAAGTCTCATAACGAAGATTTCCGTTTATTTTAATTTTTTAAAACACATTGACTGTGCCTGATGGAATTTGAACCTTAGACCCCCGTTGTGCAAGAATCATATCCGAGCCGCTAGCTCATTGTTGTTCCTTTTGTACACATAAATAATTAAGCCCTGCGGCCACAATGTGAAGACATAAGAAAAATGTAGGCGAAGAATTTGATGGAAATTCTGCAAGCCGATTGTTTCCGGAGTTACTGCTTAACTGCCAACCTTTTTTTTAAGTCGTATAGCTGGGCACAAGTTCCTTCCTTAATTGCAGGAGGCCTAGATCCTGCGCTGGTTCTGTACGGATTGGTGGATACACAGGTTAGTGGCCAATTTGTTTGTTTTATGTTTTAAGCCGCTTGTATGACCTCCGAAGAAGTTTAACAATCTTTAACTAACGATAAACACCGGTCCTTGGAAGCAGGAAGTAGCACGTGAAAATTCGATACAAGCGGTTCCCCAAAAATATATTTTGCGACTAAACTTATAGAATTTTCGTTTAGAATATCAAGTTATATTTTAATCACCAATAAGAATTTCAACGCTATAAATAAACCTAATTAGTTACCGCGAAATCTTTTGAAAAAAGGTCAACCTAACACGCTGTCCGCCATTAACGAAAATACATTCGCGCGGGAAACCGAAATAGCAACGGAAATGCGCCCCTAATTATCTACTACATCTCGGCTTATTTCGATAATTCTCGCAAAAAACAATAAAAACCGACATCTATTTTTAAGAACATTAAGTTTATTTTCGTGAAAACAGTAAAAGCAGTTACGACGTTTTCATATTTAACTATGATACGGAAACGATTAGTTTCAGGCACATGCTGACAGGCAGGATGCGAGAACACCATTATCGATTCTTACAAACAAAATACTGCGTCCCACTCTCACTTGACGTGGTAGTCGCAGCGAGAAAGGGCCAAAAACCCACCCGCATCCGGCTACAAAAACCCGCAACGTGCGTTTGCAAATCTTGTCCAAACTAGAAACAGCTAAACTTACTACGATCCGTAATAAAATATCAACTTTATGATTACAGTATAAGGTTGATTTTGATCTGGCTACAACTGTATATAAGACATTACATTCTGGGAATCGCGTAAACATCTTGCGTTCATTCATATTTTATATATCGGAGTGGTCTAGCTTCATTCATTCGTGTTGCCGTCAACCGAGCGAGAGGACGTGACCGCGCTTCTAGTTTCGTTTAAAAATCGATTTAAACCATTAGACTGTTATCACGTGCATTAAAAGTGATATTTAATATACATTAATTAGTGAAAAAGTGCATAGTTCCAAGAGTTTAAGGATTTCCCTGTGATCTATTTTAATAGTATTAACTGGTGAGTTTCCCATTTTTATAATATTTGATTCGAATGACCGATTGTACTTAATACATTAAGTTACGTAGATAAGTTATTTGTAGACATACGAGTATATATTTAAATGAAAAGACTTTTTAAATTATAAACGGAAAAATTTATATGTTATTTTGTCTTTAGTTCGGACATTACGCAACTTTGGACAAATATTTGGACAATTTAATAAAAAATATTATTAAATGTACAATAAATTATATGTTTTATTAGGACTATGGTCGTCTTCTCGTACATCTGGTATTGGGCTGGAGGCCAGATACGGAAGGTTGCCCAGATTTAAGAACACCGCTTGGAATGTCCCGAATACCAATAGAAAACGATAAATATTAACTGTTCTCTGGATATCGTAGGCTTGGGTCAAATAAAATTATGGTTTTACCTATTAACTATTGCTTATGTGTGAAATACCTACTAATGATTACAACCAACCTCTACTAGGACTGTAGGGATGTTAGTGATAGGTGTAATTAGATATTAGTTGGTGAGTGTTCATTAGTAACAGGATTGCAGGATTGGGACTTAGTGATATTAGGTAGTTAGTTAGTACTTGTTATTTACATAAGGGCAGTTATTATTTGTAAGTATCCGTCCAAATAAAGGTCCGTCACAGATGAGTCACTATTCTTGAGGACCGAGATCGTCGGTAGTACCTATACACG
This sequence comes from Agara michaeli, assembly GCA_018245675.1. Lineage (NCBI taxonomy): Eukaryota > Metazoa > Arthropoda > Insecta > Lepidoptera > Hesperiidae > Agara > Agara michaeli. Next base: position 9,862 of record DWDX01000871.1, on the reverse strand, counting down.
TGGACCCTACCCCCTGGAGGACGAAAGACAAGTTGTCGTAATAACAATTCTGTAAATAAGTGTTCATCGGTGTATCCGAGATGTTGGTAATTGTAATGATTTCAGTAGAAAAGGTGTTAATCTGAAGCAACTCTCGTGAAGGTCTCGTCACTGGGTTTGTAGGTCGTTCGCAATTGTTCAATAAACTGTGCAAACATTACTTTCTATTATCTATCGATGCCGCCGTGTTGTAATCATTTCGATACAGCACTAAGTCAATTTATTTAATGCGAAATGTTAATATATATAGCGGTGTTGTTTGGAACAATGACAAAGACGTTTATTTGCACAAATATGTGTACATTTGAAGATTTTACACAATTGTTAGTTCGATCCATACTTTGCCTTTTACGACAAATTTATCAAATGCAATTGGAATTATAATTACTATTTATTATCACTTAATAATTACATTAAAATTAACATATATTTAAGATCAATACAAATTGCATATATATCAACATTTTAGTATACCCGGGGTTTACGTTGACTTTGGTGCAATGTAGACCGAGAGGGAAAAGCCAGTACAATCAATATTAGTCGTCTATAAGACTTTCTAGACCCATTATTATCCCACTGTTGGACACTCCTACAATAATGGGAAAAACCATAATCCGCCATGGCTAACTGTGGAATAGCAGACTACACAGCTCCGAGAATTTGATGTCTTTCTTCGCTGTTATAGCGGCTGATATTTAATTAAAAATTTACATAACGCACGTAACTTTCTAGTCATACGCGTGCCTGGATTTGAACCGAGACTCCGGAGTGGGCGACTGAAATTCAAATCACTAGGCCGTCGTTGCTGTTAAGCTTTGTTACTCGCACACAATTGTATTTTTCTATTCATATTCTAAATTTAAATATATTTCAATGACAATATTTAATAGTGTTTTATATACGGAACTAAGTAGGTACAGTCAACCCTCCCATAACGCGCTGAGTGCGATACGCGTTATATGGAAACCGCGCTATAAGAAACTCGGATTTATGTACTTACAAACCAGGCTATGTAATTCGTAGCGCGTTGTATGGAAACCGCGTTATAAGAAACTCAGAATTAGTACAAATCGTACCATTCGTACCGCGTTATATGGAGACCAATAAGTACAAAAGACAAGATAATTTATAATGTCAGCCTGTCGCAATTTCATCTCCGCGTTATATGGAAACCGCGTTCTGAAAGTACCGCGTTATAGGAGGGTTGACGGTATACCATATCAGATTTTATCGAATCAAATTGATTGTTCAAGTATGGACCAAAAGATGTTTCGATTAGTTTCTGGGTCGAATTAAATTGTTCCATTGTGCTGCACCAGCGTTGCACTTTCCAATTTAACGCGATCGGATCCGTGTCGCAAATGTTTCGATACTGCACGAACTAATTTTAACGATGTGAAATATTAATCATCTATATAAAAGATACCGTTTCAAATAACGAAACATAGCCTGATTTTAATGAAACTATTGCCTATATAATTATGTTGACATACATAATAGTGCACCACGTTGGTCAAGTGCGGATTGGTAGACTTAACACGCCTCAGAAAATATTATACACTTTATAACATCTCTAAGGTGTGTAGGTTTCCTGGCGATGTTTCACTTCGCCGTAAAAGCGAATGATATTTTTTTTTTTTTTTTTATTCTAAAACGCACGTAACAAGCCAAAGGCGCGTGCCAGAATAGAACCCAGACACTGAATTTCAATCCACTAGGCTAACAATGCCGTGTAAAACAAAAAATGTATGTTAATGTTTAGGCGTTATGGAGGTAGCTGAGAATCTTCACAATTATTGTCTATGGACGGTTTAATATTGTCACGTTCCCTTATTATAATCTCTTCATATTTAAACTTAATTGTTACCGATCTGAATGTAAATTTATTGGATTCCCAAGCTGCTTCAGAGCAAGTTATTGGAGTATTGGAGCAGCTAACCTCATCTAGCAGATGACAGCAGGCTGATATTGACACACGCGAAGCTGTTTGTGCTCATTATCTGACTAGAGACATAATTCAATATGGCTTATTTTTAAAGAGTTCTTATTTTAAAAGAGTGTTGAGTGTTTTTTGCGGCTTTTTATTAATCTCCCGATAGAATATTTAATAGCATTAAAAGTTCCTAGACTGTCCTTCCTAGATTAAATAGGTCAGACAATGGTTACCTGGTCAAGTGCGTCCGAAACCGGCGTGTATGAAGGGAGTGATGAATGTGCATAGAAGCACATCACGTTTGTAAGAACAGAGATATTTGGCGCTCGGTGCGCTTTGCCCACCCCTTTAGGGACCAGGCGTGATGGCATAAAAGAATTTGATGTTTGAATCACTGGTACTCCCAGATATATTAACAAGAGAAGCGGCAATATTTCTTTAAATATTCTAATACCAACAATGAGTAACAAGGAAACCTCTAATTCCCTTTCCCATACTCAAAGAAGAATACAGTTTCAAATTGCGAAGGAAATCGTTATCTGCCATTGTTTCGGCTTCCCGCCATTACGCGGTTCCCGCCATTATGGCTTTCCCGCGCTCTCGCCGCTTCCGCCGCCAACAATACCAACAATTGCTGCGTAAGTTTAGCGTCTTATTATGTTAGTGTAACGAACAAGATGCGCTCGATGGTAAGAGTTTGTGAAAACTTTTTGTTCAACTGTTTGTGCTCCAACAAACATAGCATTCCCTCTTCTGGTCTAATCAGATTTCGTGTAACTGTTTTTTTAAAAAAACCGTCCCTTTGGGCACAGTTGTTTTGCTTACTTTGGATGATGAAACGCATTTAGTTTTGTCTATATTTTAAAATGTGGTCGTAAAATATCACTTGACTCTATATTTCTACTCTTAACTCCTGTTACTTTACCAATTCCTCCACATTCCCCAATAACATGTCCATATCCAAGGTCTAGACGATGTTAAAGACGGTTTGCTTTTAATAATGCTTAAAACTAAATTAGTTAAAGCCATACCCATTAATATTAACAATTAACTGATCATACTTAACATAACAATGAGACATTAAACGTTTCTATACTAACCCGCGTCAAACGTAAAAAAACCGACAATGCGTTCCTTTTTCGAAACGGGCGGAAGTGTCGATTTCGATTATGGAACGTCCGCGCCGCTCCGGCGGGAAGACGGCGCGCGCGCTTCCGTTCAAATGACGTACTGTTTTTTCGAATCGACATACGACGTTGACATGTGCGGTCGAAATGTGTAACAATCGCTTGGGATGGCTTCAAATGTTTTTGTTGTTACGTGTCAAGGTTTTTTTTTGTTCCTAATACTTGCGTTACGGTAATTATTAACTGTTACACGCGATCGCAGCTTGTTCGCTTACGTTTTGCCTTTCGGATATACGTTTTTTCAACCATAGTGCATATTTTCTACGTTTTACCTTTAATGTATATTTTATTGTTTCAATGCTAGTTACGAACCTCCTTTGAAATCGAGAAGGTTAAGGCCATTGTTTACCACGCTGGCCCAGTGCGGATTTACACACCTTACACGCCACAGAGAACATAAACTCTTAAGCTTATACTTTTAGTTACGATATTTTTCTTTACTGTTATAGCGAAATGATGGTTAATCTTCTAACGCACATATTATTTCTAAAGTGCTAGGATCTTAATGCCGGATCATCATTATGTTATATTATTGCAAAAAACTCTAATGTCGACATAAGCTTGAAAACATAAACAAACCATTACACAGCGACGTTGCTATTAATATAGCGCAGCCGCACGTGTTGTAATATAAAGCCATCATTCATCACTATTTCCTACTATAGTAACCTTTACATAATAATAGATTCGGAAGTCACACAAAAATCGGGAAACGTATGTATTATATGAACAGTAAAATTCAATACTGAACGAATTGGCGCGGAAACCGTGCTCATTCAAATCCGCCATTACCGGAAACCGGATGTGGGTCACGCGTCCGTACTAATGACGGATCAAAATGGATGTTATTATACAATTATGTGGAGGATGTTTTCTTTTATTCGAGAATCGCTGCTTTGTGGGCGTTCCGGGGACTATTTACTGGTTCGAATGTTAACGTAGGTACTATTAACTGCGAATATTTTTTTCATAAAATTAACCTAAACGGCAGACAGGCCATCTGTTGTTAAGTGATCACTCGCCTATGAACATGTACAATACCAGAGGAGTCGCCAATGCGTTACCGGTTTGAAGAACAGCTCTTTTCACGCGTTTCGGCAAACCCTCAGATGGAAGTTCATTCCACATCTTATACGACAATATTACTTAAAATATTAATAGGCATTGCAATGGTCGATTCGTACTTCTTTAACAGTGCCGTAAAAATATGTGGGCGTATTCATCCTTTTCTTGTTTGTAACATTTTTGTAACTCATCGCTGGACACCCATCACACCACACGAGTCACTCCTAAACACCCACTACAGACTACAGCGGTACAGATTTGTGTCCTACTCGTGTGTTGGATGCTTTTGAAGCCGCTATTAAAGCGGTGTAAGCGTAGTGATCTGAATTTGAGTCTCCGGCGGGTCTGGGTTCAAATCCCGACACGCACATCTAACTTTACAAAGAAACGAACGCAGGCGAAAGCAGTGTAATGAAAGTCGGCTGCCAAGTTTTATATTCTTTGGATAGCTATCATTTGCTTCATCAATTGTGCTGTATATTGTCAGTCCCATTAAAATCCCTTATGTAAAATAAGTGTAAATTTTCTATCGAAGAATTTTGGATCCCAAATTTAAAATCACACCAGGTTCTGTCCATAAATTATTCTACCTAAATGACATACCCAACACACCCATTTTTCTAGAAAATATTATTGTACCTACCTAGTATCTGTATTAAAGTAAAATTTTAATTAATTGCTTCTATTTTCTCCTTTTCTTCGGTCGTAATTTGGTTTTCCACTTTTTTTTTACTGTCAGTCAGTCTCAGGGTCGTTTCAAAGAGTTTTTTATTAAACAAATAAGGAAGTTTTTATCCGCCAATTGTTCATATTGGGCGAAGGCTGAGGATGAATAGGGCGAACAGTCAAAGTAAACTAATTATGTTGCTTATGTAATCGAATTGATATTCTTTATCTGCTGAACTTTTAATCTGAACCGTATGATTAATTGGAGGGACATGTAATACGAATTTTACATTTAAAATCTATCATAGTGGGTTTTATCGCTATTTTATTAAAAAGCACAACTTATAATAGTTTTTGAGTGGTTTACTCAAACCAAAATCCCTCTAAATTATAAATAACTTAACAACTATTATGAATGCACCACAAAATAGTTAATAATAGTGTGTATGATATCATCCTGATGAATGTATTGAAACAATAGAATAATAGTGACATGTTACCCCTGTTCCAGATCCACGGCTACCCACTCCAAGATGCCGACCCAAGCTCGCTGCGACCGCGTGCCGCCGCCAGATGGCGTGTGGGGAGCCATCGATTTGACAGTACTGCAGGAAGATGACCTGCCCTTGGGTCAGTATACTTATAATTCGCGTGAATAAATCAGATTCCAGATATTTAAGCAACCTTATGATTACTAATACTATCCACAGTATTATTGCTCTATGCCAATCAAAAAATCACATTTTTTACACATATTCGATACACAATTGAACATAACTAGTTATTAAAGTGATATTTATAATTGTAATTTAATTCCTGCGAGTAGTAGGGCATATTAGATTTTGGTTTAATTATATTTCAATATTAGAATCCTCGTTTTTATTAATTAAAATTTGATTAGGGTATGTTATTATGAAGAACAGATGGTGTTTCATGCTCGAATAGAACAATTCAACACTAGCGTTGGGGAAAATATGTATTTTATTGTCTTTCAACAGACCCTAGAAGTTGGGGCCGCGCGGAGGTGGGCGCGTGGGTGGCCCGGCGCGGAGGCCTGCCGGAGCGGTTCCCTATGAATGGCAAGGCGCTCTGCCTCATGTCCAAAGACATGTTCGCCAGTCGAGTGCCTCGCGCGGGGCACGTTTTGCATCAGGTTCGTCTCTACTGTCGCTAGATGGCGCTATTTACAATTACAACAATAATTTAAAGAAATTATCGCTAGTCTTCGTATAATGATAAAAAAGTAAACTTTGAACAATGTCATTATTCACATTTCGCTCATTTACTAATGCTTAAGCATATTTTTATTCAAATCTCTTGTTTTCCAGGACTTCAGACGTCGTCTGGCGAAGGCGTTAGCTTTACAAGAATTCCTCGAGAAAATGGCCTCCAAGTGAGAATAATTAGATTGAAATGTAAAACCAAACGGTTTGCTACATTTATTTTACGTTTCTCATTGTAGAAGATGTAGTGTTAAAAATTAAAAATACAAGCAACATAACCGGTACGATACTTTCAAAAATTTGATATTCTGAAAGTGTTATATTCCTCAAAAGAACCTTTTAATCAAAACAAGATTTTAATACAACCTGTGTTTTCGCATTAGAATTATTACAACTTTTTTATCCATATGTGTTTGCATTTAAGAAATGTTGTTATTCTATTGCTTTGGCAAGAACTACTGGCAAATGTGTCGGAGTCTAAATCTTATGCTTGAAGAGCCAATGTATTAATAATTCTAGAATCAACATACTTAGTATGAGTATGACTTGACACATTCATCAGTTTTTAAGTTATGTTATTAACGCACAAATATAATCATATTTAATATGCTAAAGCAATTAGGCGACAAGTAGTATGAATCCCTCTAAAATCATCCTAATAATTTTTGGAGGCTACCGCTTCAGATAAAACGAAAAGGCTGCAGGCCCTTTAAATATATCTCGGACAAAGATATCTTATCGATCAGCTACTCAGCACATTTCGTCTACATGTACAGCCTCATAGCACTTATGTTCCTAGTTATGTTATGTTACTGTAGTTAAATAATTTTAATCTGTACATTTGGACTTTAGTATTAAGAATTTGTAGAGTAATTTCTGTTTTTACTTCATTTATACATGTTATTGGTATGTTTTAGATACGGAATCGCGGTGTTTATGTTTAAAAAAAGAATATTACAATACGCTTTCCATCTTTACTAATGATGTGATTTAAACTTTTTACTTGTCGTAAAGGTGTTTCTATCTTCATCTTGCGATATCACATTGAGTATTGTAAATTTTTTGATTAATACGAAAGTGGTATTAGAAATGAAAAGATCGTTAGTGTTAAAGTATCGTCATCCTAAATATATCATCAATGATTAAATATCTAAAACTAGTGTTAGTAACTGTAGTTAATCTGTTTCTGTCTTTAGCTATTATCTCTTTTTTATTTGTTCAGGACATCAAGCTGATTCACACGTTATTACCCTGTATTTATTATCTGTTGAGTTGTCTTTTCATAAGGCTAACGATTACCGCTTGAAATATATACCATCACACACACTATTCGCAGATTATGGCGAAACATTGTTAGGTAAATTTCATAGCAATTAAGTTCCTCAGATTGACGCGTGTTACAAAAAAATATTAGATATTGAACAGACACTTTCTAGCCAAATATGCTACGTCCTATACAACTCAATAGCAGGCAAACGCAAGCCTTTGAATATCATATAAATAGAAAAGTTTCTTCATATTTCGAATAATACATTCCTAGTATTTAAATACATTTCGAGATACGTCTTCGTGTATTTGTTATTGTTTGTTTATCAGTATTATTGACACCAACTTGAAATGTTAATTAATGTAGATGTAGATTTTAATGTTGATACGAAAATTTTGACATTCGTCATGGAACGTATGAAATATTTAAACGTATATGATGTTAAAAAAAAAATCAAGAATTGAAGAAATAACTCTTGTGACGCATCAGTAAATTTAGGTGTAAAATGTTATTAGTCTCTGTGTTTGCGTGAAGGGATAATTATGGTCCTACACTATATGTTGTAGTTGTTACCATTACTTTACCAACTATTATCGACAAGGAAATAATTTGAATATGCCAGGTTCCAATACACCAGAAGTTCATATACAGCATACATTTTATTGTTCTTATCATATGTAAAACGACTCTCAACAATATGGAATATTCCTAATAAAGCACTTAATATCAAAGATGTCGTGTTTTCGTGAATTATAAGCTTGTATATAAGTTTTTTCTAGTCAATTCAGGGTGTAAATAAAGACATTGTAAATATGTTAGTCATTTTATTTCCACCTATCGCTCAACAGCCGTATTAGAAGCTCCGCCATCCTACTATCATCAGCTTTAAATGGAATTTGTCAGGCACGTACACATGTCAACTATATGAGATACAAGCCTTTTTGGAAAATAAGACTGTGTTCGGAGAAGATTTAATATATCTAAATATATCCATAAATAAATCCGCGATTTATAACTTGACATTTAAATATCACTCGCTATAAAGGTGAAGGAAAACACCGCGAGGAAACCTGCACACCTTAGCGATGTTATAAAATATGTGTATAATATTTTCTGGGGTATGTGAAGTCTACCAAACCGCACTTGGCCGGCGTGGTAGACTGTCGCTCCAAACCCTTTCACTATGAGAGAGGAGGCCGGTCCAGCAGTGGACCAATAAAAAGGTCGGAAAAAATAGATGTTTACACGTTCAAATAAAAATGAAACAAGACCGCTCTAAAACATTAACTTTATTCGCTTAAATCTAACAATGGTAAGGCATTAAAAGGCTGGACGTGTTTTGTACTTTACATCTATGTATATATATTAGCTGGAACCGCGCGACACTTCGTCCGTATTAAACAAATAACCATTACACATAAAGGCGATTACACACTAGCGCACCTCGCGTCAAACTCGCACGTGCTCTGCTCACGTTTTTGGACCCATAGATACTCAAAGATGAATAGCTACCAAAAAAAAAATCGCTGTCCAAAAAAATCAACGCACGAAAAAGAAAATTTCTATATTATCACCAAACGAAGTGTCACAGGATTCCAATAAAAGAGAATTTTTTAAATTAATATTACATTTAAGATATATATCAATATATGGCCCTTATCGTAAAACAGACAAGGCCGATGTTGGCTGCTTGTATTGTCACGACCGCGCGATGCTATACTACAAATGATAGGACACAATTTATAGGTATTTATAAATATAAAATGTTCAAATAAATAACTTCAACACTTACTTCAACATAAGCGGCCATCCATAAACTACGTCATTGACTAATAAGATCACAAATAAAAAAATTGCGTATTTCGGAAGTCACAACGCGGTCGCAACAATAAACAACCAGAGAGATATCTTTAAAAGATTTCGCGTTTATTAAATTTATCACTTTGTTTGAATCGAAATGAATTTGTTTATTGACAAATATATGTTATAAAATTATTGTTCTATTATTCGCATCGTATATTTAAATAAGACTATCCGATACCGGGACGGATGATACGGGGTGTTACGTAGTGAGAAACACAGCGGTACTCCCAGTATGCTGATCTTGGTGAAGAATCGAGATTACACAGTCAGTGTAGTTCTGGGAGGATATGTTGGTAATATTAAACGTTACCAACACATCCACCCCTCTGGCCTCCCATCCCCCCCTCTCCCTATCCCTCAGCAATGCCGTACGATATGACACTATTAACATCACAGCGAATTAAAGGTGCCTTCAAAACAAAACAGCACACAACACTAGATTCTTCTATAGCAAAAGATTGACAAACGCAATTCGTTCCCAATCAGTCCGCCAGGTGCGCTGTCATCGACTTGATATCGAAGATTCTTATTCATACATACATAATTTGTTCGTCTAACTTTTAAATATAACTGCACGCGATACATTTAATTTCACATTTCAACATACATATTTTATATA
>DWDX01000870.1:0-22109 GCA_018245675.1 Agara michaeli | reverse complement strand
CCCCCCCCCCCAAAGCTAAGATATTAACATTCATAACATTTAAAATTGTCAGTCACTAACTACTACTAACTATTACACTAAACCTTATTTTACTTATGACGTTATTTTATGTACTTTTTAGTCATTTTATTTTCTTCAAACTCCCCCCTCCCCCCCAAGCTAAAATCTGGCTACGCCCGTGTTGTATATGATTCAAATTGAAATCTTTTTCGGCATCAGAATCTTACCGTAAATGGGAGTAAAAGGTACAAGTTAGTCAGTAGTACCTACTGAGTCATATCTGTAAAATTAAATATTTCAATTTAAAGGTCACTGAAGCCGCATACATATAAAGGGTTTCATCCCAAATGCTAGTTCTAAAGCAGGTGCATTCCAGTGGTCTAGAGAGCCGTTTCAAGTCTTCAACACGTTCTTTGAATATCTCCTCTCTTTGCTCCTCCGCTACCAAGTCCATTTTGTGTACCAAGCAGAATATTCGGGCTTCAGGTGAGTTCTGCAAAACAAAACATGATTTACTACATCACATTGAATTATGCATTGATATATCATCAGTTGCACATCTCTTTGTTTGATTTGCATCCCCTATATAGAATAGGCTGAATTTGCTTTCTATTTGCTGAATTTTCAAAAACGAGTGATACAATGGACTTTTGTTTCCAGTAATAAATCTATATACCAACATTGACATTTCGAACTCCGAAAATAATGAACTTTCATACAAAGTAACATAGGTTTTAAAAAAATATATATATTATTTATTTGATAAGCACGAACTACTCTGGCATAACCAGTCACAACCTTTATTCTACCCACTTAGGTTCACAGATTAATGAATACTGCAGTTTAAAAAATGTGACACAGGCAAATAGCCTGATTAACATCCTCATTAAGTAGGTTAATGATGTATGAGGTACTATGAGGTACAAAAAGAACTATTCAAATTGAAATAATTGAATGATAATAATTCCTGATAGAGACCTAGTGTGATGGTATAATAGTGATATTAAAAAATTGTTGATCTAGAGATTATCACATTCAAACAAATTATCTCTTAAACTTAGTATCCAGCATTGATACCTGCAAAATTGCTTCCAAACATGATTGATAATAATGGGAGTCCTTCTCCAACTCTCTACTTTCCACATCGAAGACGTATATTAGAACTTCAACGTTCCTGAAGATGTTGTCTCTTTGGGACGCAAAGTAATTTTCCATGAATGCCTCCTGCCCGCCGCAGTCCCAGAGGTTGAGGACCAGATTGCCGAGAAACCGTACATGCGAGTGTTCCACATCGACTGGATTAAGAGAATCATTGTATTATGTCTAAGGGCTTATAATAAATGATGTTCTTAAGGAGGCAAGTCGAGGACAAGTAGTGATAATGTCCAAAACACATCCATGTAGGTATTTTAAAAAGGCCTACTAAACCCTCTTAAGGAGAAGTACATAGGAGCTTTTAAATGAGCTTTAGATACAGGTCCTAGTCTGCAGTTTAGTTAGTAACCAAAACAATGAATAATATGATATAAATTAATTGGGCCATGTTTATCATACAAATGTGTTATCACTATAAATATTGTATAAACAAAGAGATTTATTACATTGTATTAAATTACCACAATGACTTTTATTTAACATTCCTAACTTTAAACAAAGGTGATTTTAAATGTAATTTTAAGAATGGAAATTCTATTGTATTCCAAAGGAAATTAAAGGATTTTTTTTAACTATGGATATTGGTGTTAAGGGGCCATGGACAAATAATGTTAAGTAAAAGAGACGGACATCATAATTTGTACTATCAGATTGTCAACAAAACTATATGTTGTTTCAAATATGGAATAAATGATCTTTTGGATGTACAAAATTATTAAAAACAGATAAATATGAACTGATAAGTAATAGTCAAGGGAAATTTCATATGGACTAATACAAACATAGTTTACTCACTTGTTGCTCCTAATCGTCGTGTATCTCTTGCTATATAGTTGGCGAATATTATAGACCTCATACTTGTTTTGCCCGAGCCACTTTTACCCATTAACAATACCTGAAAACCAGTTTAAATATAATGTCTCCATGTCAAAAATGTTCATGAAATTGAGAAAAGTACAACTGTTACCTTTTTCTTCATACTGATGAACTCGTTCCAACTGAGTATGTAAAGTAAAGTAAGTTTTGTATAGTGCGTTGTTCCTTAAAACTTAAATAAAACTTGTGGGAGAGTGTAGGGTTAACACGCTCAACTTTTTAAAAGGTAAAATTTAAGGTTTTTCTATGAATGAAAAGTGCAAAATGTAGGCGTAACGTTACAATAATTCTTTTATACGTGAGCAATCAGTGATGATTTGATAGTGGATTTAGTGGATGACTGATGACACAAAGCAAGGATTGTTATGTCAAAAAAAATTTTTCGACGACAAATGCTACTTTTGAAATATATATTTGTTTTAAAAAATAATTTACAGCATATGATTTGTTATAACGAAAGGATTAATTTTGAATATTACGCACAGTATTTTCATATTTGTTTACAAAATTTATTTATGAATGTTGTACTGTTTAGAAAGAAGTTATGTCATTACTCTAAACTAAAAAGTTCTATAGTTTCATAAAAAAAAACATAACTCTTTCATTCAATACATCTGATTATGAATAGTTTTTAAACTAAACAGGAAAAGATATCTCTTTGTTCAGTGATAGAAAACTTGCATAACAAAATGAAATAAAAATAGGTATCTGTAATGAATGTTGTTTGTCATTGTCAAAACTAAGCAAGATAGGAATCCGATATTGAAGGAACGTGGATCTTCCGAAAAGAATAAAACAAACATGTGTTTGTACGAGTGTTAAAGTTTCCAGTTATTATTTTTGTGATGGCTCGACATCGTAACGTTAGGAATAGGAACTATTCAGACGATTACGACTATGATGATGTTTACGGACAGTCAGTGGAAGAAGACAGCTGCTTGTCGCCAAGCGACGCGGCACAATTTATGTATGACCGCTCCCGAAACCAGCAGGCAATATCACATTTCTTGGACAGTCACGACGATATACAGGAAGACGCGGAAGATGAACAGGAGTCGACAGGGCCGGTGCTCGAACGGCGGGAGTCTATAGACTTACGAAGCCTCAAACTTAGCGAAGACGATGAAGCTAAACTGATGTCCTGTCTTGATGAACTGCGTAATGTTTTAGGTGATACTATATCTGATAATGTACTTATTCAGTCAGTACTCAGCCATAATTTTGATTTCAACAAATCTTTGGATGAAATTTTAAACAACACTAAGAATACAGAACCTGAAAAACCTAAAGCTGAACCAGTTAAAATACCTACGGTTACAGTTGTTGATAATGTTAAAGGGTCTGTAATCGCAACCACAGATAACACTTCAAAAGTGATAGCAACTAAACTTGAACCGAAACGTGCAGCTCTAACAAAAGGTTTCAAAGTGGAACTTGATGGTAGCTCAAGCAGTTGCCCACAGACTCCAAGGGATCAATCGCCCGCAACAGAGAGGATACAATTTAAGACTGAATCTGTTGATGAAAATAGAGTTAAAATAAAAGAAAATAAATTGAATCCCCATGCACAATACAAAAAAGAAAGGGGCTCTGACAAGGAACATCTGTATATAGTTGTTATTGGCCATGTTGATGCAGGTAAATCAACACTTATGGGACGCTTGCTCTGTGATCTAGGTGAGGTCAGTAAAAGAACACTACACAAATATGAACAGGAAAGTAAGAAAATTGGTAAACAGAGTTTCATGTATGCTTGGGTTTTAGATGAGACTGGAGAAGAAAGAGTAAGAGGTATCACAATGGATGTGGGCAGAGCTCAATTTGAGACCAAGACAAAAAAAGTGATTATTTTAGATGCTCCTGGACATGCAGATTTTATTCCTAATATGATAACAGGTGCAGGCCAAGCTGATGTGGCATTGTTAGTAGTTGATGCTACTAGAGGGGAGTTTGAGTCAGGGTTTGATTATGGTGGTCAAACTCGAGAGCATGCGCTCCTTGTGAGGTCTTTAGGTGTTAGTCAGTTAGCAGTTGCCATCAATAAATTAGATACCAGTAATTGGTCACAGGAAAGGTTTCAAGAAATAGCTAAAAAGTTGAAGGCATTCCTTAAACAAGCTGGTTTTAAGGATTCTGATGTCACTTATGTACCTTGTTCTGGTCTCACAGGTGAGAATCTTGTGAAACCTCCAGTAGAAACCGAGCTGTTAAAATGGTATCATGGACCTTGCTTGCTGGATGTTATCGATCACTTTAATGTTCCGGACAGACCAGTTTCAAAACCATTCCGTTTATCTATCAACGATGTTTATAAGGGAACAGGATCTGGCTTTTGTGTGGCTGGTCGAATTGAGAATGGTGTTATTAACAAAGGGGATAAAGTATTGGTCTGTCCAATAAAGGAAATGGGAGAGGTTAGGGGTGTGAGTATTAATGATATGTCCAGTAATGTAGCATTTGCTGGCGACCAAGTCAGTGTGACAATATCTGGTGTAGACATGCAGAATGTATCAATTGGTTACATTTTAAGTGATCCTGTCCAACAGGTGCCTGTAACTTCCCGATTTGAAGCGAGGCTTGTCGTTTTCAATGTTAAAGTGCCGATAACAAAAGGATTTCCAGTGCTGTTACATCATCAATCTTTGGTTGAATCAGCGAACATTGTAAAGCTGAAAGCACAGTTAAATAAGAGTACAGGTGAACTTACGAAGAAAAAACCAAGATGCCTTGGGAATAATTCAGTAGCGGTAGTTGATATAGAAGTGTGTAGGCCTATTTGTATCGAGCGCTATAAGGATGTGAAGGAGCTTGGGCGTGTAATGCTCCGTGTGTCCGGCGTCACAATAGCGGCTGGTTTGGTGACTGATATTTATAACACATGATTGACCTGATCAATACTCATCACCATTGTCCCAATAACGGGTCTAGTGACATATTCGTAAAAACAAATCGATCTGATGTCATAATCATTTATGGTAGTTATCATTAAAATGCCATAGCTTCTGACATATAATATAGTATTGTAGAGGAGTTGTTGCACATGCAGCATATTGTAGATACAGAGTTGTTGTATACGAGGAAAATTCATATGGGATTTGTTAAACTCGTAACGCTATTGATTTCTATGTTAGCCATTAGACATATTTTGTTTTGTGTGTTTAAAATTTCAAGATATCTCATACTTTGTAAATCATTGTATTATAGATACACTTAACAATATATTGTTTTGCCAGACGCTAAGACATTTGTTCATGCAAGGTGATGAGATGTACAATAATGTATTGTGCTATATACATATATTATAATTATTATTTAATTATGAAAATTATTTATATACTAATAAATGTTATGGAACTTTCAATCTGCGTTTTAGTTTGTATAACCATTTTAGTTTGAATTGAGTACAGTTTTAATTAGTGAATCACAGTTTGACGGATCTGGTATGAAGATTGTGCTGACAATTTTATTTTATAATGAGGTTTTATGATGAGGTTCTTTCAAAACGTGCTTAATAATTTAAACGAAACAGGAGATATTGTTATCTAAGACTACTAGGGTAGGTATGCGTTGTTGCTTGCACGGTGACCATAACGCTTTTTTATCAACAAGTGTGTATTACGCGGGATAAGAAAATTGGTGAATTCTAATGTTAAATAAATTTTTTATACTTCTTAATTTTTAAGTATAATATTCTATGACTAAAACCATCTTTTCGTTCGTTCAACTTAAATGGCTGCGGTGCCTAGGTCCGTCCATCTTGGGGTTTGTGGGACGAATGAAATTGGTTGGTTACGCAGTTTTCATAATATACTATGAATTTCTGTATAATATATAGTGAATTTCAATAGAGCGCAATGTCCAAAAGTTAATTAAACGCTAGTAGTGATAAAAAGAAAACAAGTTTGTGGCCGGACAGCTTCCGACTCTAGGACCAAGATTCAATTTAGATAAGTGGTTTGTCGACGACAGCTTGTAACGCGGCTTGCTATAAACTGGGGTCTAATAGTAAGTAAGTAGACTGTAATTAACATTTTGAGTGTTGTGTTGTGTGACATGCCTATACGTTTACAATGTTAAATACTGAAGTTTCCGAATAGATTATATTTCTGTCTTTAGGTATTAAATAGAAACGAGTTAAAAAGTTTAAGTTTAATCTCAGTAGGTATGGTCGCTAAATCTTGTCCTAATCTTGTGAGGCGACAAAAACTTCGATAAATAAAATAGCAATTTTCATTCGGTCTACATAAACTCCCACTTTTTTCCGTATAAAGGAAGGTAAGTATAATGAGACCGAATGTAATGTATGATAATCTAGATATTTTTATTATTGTCGAAATTGTTAGTTAAAAACAGTCAGACAAAGTATTGTATTACAGGTTTATATTAATATAAAGTGCCTGCCTAAATATATTGAGCAATAGCTTTATTAGCATAGCCTTGATCTTATTCTTTGAATCTAAAATTTTCTCACTTTAACTTTACATATTATGTTGTATGTATATATGTATATGACTTGTTTAGGTACTTAACTTGATCCTAATTGCAAGCCGCAACTACGTGTAAGCGTAGGTACTAATAAATCCTATAGGTTCAAATTTCTAAGCTTTCAAACTTCGATACCTCGGGGAGATAGCTTCGTGAGATGGCAATTGTATGTGTAGATAGCACTTTAACCACTTCGGAACATTAACATCTCGTAAGGAAGTGGTTGAAACTTGTGTTTTAGCTGCGGCCACTTATTGATTTACGTTACTTACCAACTTGTTAGAAAGTCCGGGTGTGGACTTTCTGGGCAGAGTGAACGCTATACGACAAAATTGTATGGCTATTCAGTTTTGTACTGGTAATAAATTGATTTAAATCAATTAAAATGTTCCAAATGTTGCCATGAAAATAGCATGCGTTTTCCTAACTATTTTTAAAATATGAATATTGTCTAGGTTGGTATAGGTATATAAATGATTCTCTGTTCAAGTTTACTTCATTAACAATCGGTGAAAAATGGAGCAAAATAAAGCTTTTCACAACATTGCTCTGTTTGCTACGATTTTTTCCGACTGTTCCTTATGCAAACACATCTATCATTGAGACAAATTTTCACGAGTAAGTATACATAAAATATCACAGTTTCTATTAAGTTCTTACGTTACATTCGCAAAGTAATCAAAAGTCACACTTAGATTCATTCATAAGTATTCGCGAAGATCTTCGCAAACAATCACGACCAACAATTATGGCGGTGGACCCGTGACACATATTACATCGCAAGTGAAATCTCCAGCAACGGCTGTTTGTAGTTTCGAATGGGACTTCTCTAACTGCAATGAAACAATTACCGAGCTATGACTGCAGATTAAAGTTGGAACTTCGAAGTTGTTTGCGACACTATGTTGGGGGTTGGCAGTACAAGTTAAAACTTTGCCGCGCTCGTTAGGTTTGTGTTCAAATTAGTGGATGGCGTCTGCTCTCTAATCAGATAACGCAGTCAGGCAGACCACTACAATCTGTAGGGATTTGTCATACCGCTGACAACCTAAGCGTACAGTTTATCCAGGCCAATTACATTAGATAAGTGGACAGAGACGCTGATCACACAGTCACACACGCAGACACTCCACATGAATGATGATTATAATATTGTCATCGTAGATCGTCTGGTAAAGAATACCGCAAGGTATGAAGCCCTTTTTTTAAAATCTGGCTTTAGTTGAAACAATGAAGACTAAAAATATAAACAAAATACTGCTCATTATTCAATATCTGCTCTCTGATGTATGAAAGACATAAGTTAATAAAGACGAAAAATGACGCCGTGGATGGACATTGCACATTTTTGCTGATTTATTTGGCAAGTTTCCTCACCAGCCGCGATCTTGCTGACGGTAGAGCAAGTGGGTGAGGCCCATCTACTTAAGTATCCTTTAGTTAATTAGTACTTGTCCGCTTTGTTGCGTTAACTAATCAGTGCCGTGTAGCAGAGAGCTGGGAGACGTACATGCCAGTGAAAAATAGAACACGAGATCACAAACCGCTTGGGGTCATTTTGAATACTTTTAGTCATTAAATATAATTAAATTGGTTAATAAGCAGATGTGGTACATGGGCTATGTAATGTTTTAATATTTAATATTTCTGTCCGTTTCGGTTATACTAATGTAGTAATAATAAAGTACTGTTATGTTAAAATATTTGTATTCGAGTGTATTTTCTAAGTTTTTGCGGCGGTGCATAATGAAAGGGAAACTCCGCCATTTTATTTATTTAGCATTTTTTTACAGTTAAGGGTCTGTCTTCCAAATTGGATTTCGACGCTATTTATCATCCTTCACAAACTTACCCTTAAGTAAATAAACAGGGAGCGGGACGACCAACTGGCAAACACCGCCCGACGTTGTAAAATGTGCGTAATCTGAGGAACTCTGAACACTTGTTAGTGTAATTAAACTTCAAAAATTGGTCATTAAGTTGCGGTTTGGGCTTCATTGCCTTATAAGTACTTACTTAAATGTTACAACGTAATAAACAAAAGTTTTAAGAAACTAACAAGTTTAATTAGCCACTTACATTTGCACGCTATGCACGCACATAACTTAAGAAAATAAGTTTCAAGCAGCCGCTGCCCCTCGTAAACATTGTCAACCAACTTCGAACAGGATTGTAGTAATAGGGGTATTCTTCTCAGTCAGTTTAGTTAATAAAACTATTAATTTAATAGTTTATATTAATCTGTAATGGGACCGTAATTAGTACGCTTACATTAGTATTGTGTTAAAATTGTTTTTGCTATTGACTTGTTAAATGAGGTTCGTTCTAGAAGTTAAAGGAGATTCTGGTGTCTTTAATGTTATTATTATGAGGGATGTTATGGAGCTCCGTAACCGTAACCGAAACTATCGGGTATCCGAAATAAAAATATATCCGAAACTGTAACCGTATCCGTTATAAAAGTTTCGGATAATTTCGGATAAGGGCGGAGTCTAAACAGAACAGGTTACGACACGTTTTTATTTCATTGCTCGCGCGCGCTTTTTTTTTGTGCTTTCTACCTACCCCGCTAGAGACCTGGAGTGATGTTATGTATGTATGTATGTATGTACCTATTTTTTTTTACTTTAATCTAATATCCGTAACCGAAACTATCCGAAAGCAACGGACTATACGAAATAATGAAATATCCGTATCCGTATACGAAACCGTTATAATTTCATTCCTATATCCATATCCGTATCCAGATCCGAAATTACATATCCATAACATCCCTGATCCTTACTACCTAAATGTGTGCCTTAATCGACAGCATCATTTTCATTTGTTCTATGATAAAACTCAAACAAAATCAAACACCGGATATAATTCAAATTTTAATATTGTCCATTACATACGAAAAACAAGACATTGAGAAGTGTGCACTTCTCTGGACTCTAACTTATTTGCACTTTTTTAAAAGTTGTAAACTCTTATGAAGCCGAGAAAGTTGGGAACATCTTTTACGGCTCTCCAACACACGTTTTTGGTTTTGCTATACATGTTAGCTCATACAAACAGTTATGTCATATTTGGTAGACTTCCCTTGGCTGGACGAAACGTTTCAGCAACTATTTTCAGCTAAAAATTGACAGAGTAGAGCTTGCTGGGGTCGTTTGTGTTTCCTGATACGACTTAGAAAGCTTGTTAGCAGGTGAATTCGTAGTTAAACGCTGGGCTATTTCACGATAATAGAAAAAGATTTCCAATTGCCGCTATTAAAAATATGAGGAATGGCAGCACGACCAGGATTTACTTCGTTTTGGTGCTCTGGGTGTCCTTTTCAGGAGCAAGAGAGAGTCAGACTGGCAAGTACAAACCGATTTCTTTTTCAACATCATGCTTAGCGGTCTCACGTCATATCTGTCTGATCTTCTAGTCGAAGTAGCTGCGTCGCGCGTGGCACAGACTACACACTTTTCTTTGTTGGATTGAGTCAAATCTGTAATGGATTTTAATATGCTTAATCCGCCCCAGAAGTGCTTCGATGTTTTTGCGATCGACTTATTGTCTTCTCTCTTTGATTTTTGCTGATCATTGTCACGCTTTTGACCGTTTGTCTCGTAATTATTTTGAGTATTCTCTTCAATGCCGTTGTTATTAGTTTGGCACACTTTACACGTTGAAGAGCTCAAATCAGCGGTCGATGCCTCTGGCTCAGCGAACTGCAAATTCTCAGACATGTCACACACGCTTGGCTCATTTTGTTCATCGATTTCAGATTTTTGAAGTTTTTCTAAACAAACTGGACACGAGGTTTTCTTTTCGACATTTTTCTGGGCATCAACTACATTTTTGGCACTGCATTGTGGGCAAGATTGAGTTCTATCTATACCTTGCTCCAAACTGGACGTCGAAGATCCTTGGCCGTCAGACGGGCTTTGTCTTGTTGCTTCGTATGCCTTGGACGCCGAAGACTTCACGGATGATTTTTTCGATGCTAAATCAATTGCACTTGAAATACCACTGCATGTTCTTCTTAGTTCATCTTTACTTTTATTATCGCTGCCAGACGAAAGTACCCTTTTGACTGTATCAAGTAAACTGCCAAAAAATGTCACCTCGTCGTCTTTATCGTCAGATTCATTCCGTTTGGAAACAACTCTTATCTTATCACGAGGTGTGGCAGTGCATGAATGGCGTTTCACGGAGATTGGTCTGTCTTTTTCAATGTTTTGTTCAATATTTCCCGTCGTTGTTGAAACATTATTTGACTTACTATTAGTACATAATTTGCTATCGTTCTTTTTACAACACGATTCTACGCTATTGGCAGCCGATCTGTCTTTAAATGAGGGTGTTTTGGTTTTTCCAAATGAGCTGGAACTTTTCATACTTACACACGAATTTTCCGTTTCTTCAGAACTATCTGCTAAACCTGTTGTAGAACATGCAACATCCTTCCAACTTGTATCACTACGTTTATTGTGGGCATTTGATTTAACACTTCCTGCTGCAGACGTACCCTTTACATCAAGTCCCTCATTAGAACTGGTTGTAAATGACAGACATTTGGTTGCTTTTCCTTTCTCCGATGAACCTGAACAGCATGAACCCCTCGTTCTTTGCTCTCTCTGCATGCAACTATGAAGATTTCGCGATCTAGTTGCCATATTCTTACAGCTACATTTATCAGCTATGCTACTATTGGTATCATATAGGGATTGTTTTTTATTAGAAGAATTATTCAAGCGACAGCATGGTTTCGTTGCTACCGTATTACAAAGGTTTGGATTTTTTCTTTCTATCTTAGTTGTTATCACTTCTTTCTGTGTACTAACTGTTCCATCATCGTTTTTAATTTTTGTCACCCGTACTATTTCTTCATATTTTGTTTCGAAACAACCTAATTCTTCTTCTTCCGATGTTTGCTTCTTATTTGTACAAGTTTTACAAATTGTCTTTTGTGATTCAAAGTTCTTTGAATCTGCTGCTTTCATCGCCCTATCTTTACAACTACTGCATGATGCATTTCGAGACACATCAGCTGTCGCACATGTTTGTGTTTTATATTTTTTTTCTATTTTGCTCCTAACATCACGACTCATGTCTTTACAGCAGTGTATAAATCTATCCACGCTTGCTGACATTAACCCATCTGCTTTACATTGGCCAGTTAAACTAATGACTTTTTCTATATTGGTTGTGAGATCATTCAAACGTTTTCGTTTAGTCATGCTAAGACTAGAAGCCTTATCTCCTATTAGTTCAGGAACACAAGAGTGCTTTGACACACTTTTCTGAGTTTCATATCGTTTCTCCTCTTCTTGTTTACATACTAAACAAGTGAAGTCGTCATCGCCATCTCCAGGCTTTTCGTTGCAAGTGCATTTTAGTTTCTTATCTT
Source organism: Agara michaeli (assembly GCA_018245675.1). Classification (NCBI taxonomy): domain Eukaryota; kingdom Metazoa; phylum Arthropoda; class Insecta; order Lepidoptera; family Hesperiidae; genus Agara; species Agara michaeli. The sequence continues at coordinate 10,207 of DWDX01000870.1, read as the reverse complement.
TATTTCTCTTTGTCTTATATTCTTTAAATCTCTTTAATCGGAAATTGTCCTCTCTTTCTATCTCTTCGAGTTCAGAAGTAATGTACCTCATGGTTAGCTTAACCTTTGGCACGATCAGTTTTGATAGAACATTCGATTTCCTGTAGATGCAAACCATATTCTTAATAAATACATCATTTTATATGTCTGAAGCTACCAATAATCACCCTTCCGTCAGCGTTTTAAATTATTTAAAGTGTGTAAATTGAACGGAAAATCTCTCTAAGGGATAGTACAATAACGAGTTTTACGAATTAATATAACACGTGTGTTCTCCGTTAAAATAATTATATTTTCAGATAGTTATTAGGAATCGCATAACGGCTCTTTACTAAGTAAAAAATACACTTCGATATCACAAAATGCATCGTGAATAAGGGAATTTAAATATTAAATACGGATCAGCTACACTGGTCTATTCATAATCACTATTGCAATGAAAATAAAAATAATTTAACTCAATAGAACACGAATCACCACCTATTGAATTAGTATCTTTGAAATCAAGAATATCATAAGAAATGCACTGCTTTAAAATCGGGTCAGTCATTGGAGAAACTCTTAATGCAAATTCCGATTTAGCCTTGTTATAAAGAAAGGCACGGTTTTGATTCGGTATTGCACACAAAAGTATCTGTTTGTCATTTTCTTCATCTAACAGTGAATCATAAGACACGTCATATTCCCCATTCTCGTCATCATCTAACAGAGACGTTTCAGTGGGATCATGTTTCTCTTTTCTAACTGTTATCGTCTCTGTTTCCTCCCGTATCGTACCATCAGGATTCTGTGTTCGCTTAACTTTCGTTATTTTTCGAACCTTTTTTTCAAAATAACCCAAAGAGCTATCAACGGCCGGTGCTATGGTTTCATCGTTTTCAACGGATTCTTTTTCTCTTAATGTATTGCAAACTTTACAGACTGACTGTTCAGGAGACATGTCTGGACTTGGTTCTGGAAGTAAGATGTCTTCCTCTACAGGCCGAGAACAAGTTTCACAAACGTCTGATGGTTCCTTGACAATACCTTGGCAGAAATCACAAGGTGCTGGTGATTCAATAAGAGGTATTATATCCGACATATTTTGACATTTTTCACATTCCTGTGAATAATTGTTTTGGAGATCACAAACACAAGTCTTACTACACGTAGGGCTAATCATTTTTTTTTCTAAGTCTATTGGATACCTCTCGTATAGCTCTATTTTTGCTTTCGCTACTTCACATGAATTTAAGAGTTTATCCACACTCACTGATGTAATATTTCCTGATTTAAGCTTATAAACTGATTTTATAATATCATCTATGTGTAATTTCAGTGTATCCAAAGCGGTCGCTGGAGGTGAATTATATGTATTTTCGGGGTGCCCCTCTTTATTTATTTGGCTTTTTACATCTCCAATTGCCTTTATAAAATCCTCAATACTTTCCCCCAAGAAACCTTGTTTCTGTGCTTCTTTGCCAACAGAAATTGTTTCTGTAATTCGTTCTGATATTTCTTGAACTGCCTTTTTGTCTTGTAGATTTTCTTTGTCGTGATCTATTTTTATTTTAAATTCTTTACACGTTGATATAAACTTTTCAATACTCGCTGATGTAATTTTATTTTCTTCAATGGCCATAGTTAATTCTTCTAACTCACTGATGTGTTCTTTTAAATGATCCAACTTCGCTTCATTTATATCTTCTGTATCAATTGGTTTTCCCTCAATCTTTGCCTTGATCATTGTACAAGACTTAATAAACTCGTCTACTCCTGGTGTAAGCAAACCTTCAGTTTCATAGTTTTGAGTCATTTGTACGATATCATCAATATGAGCTTGTAAATTTTCTAGCTTAATTTTTTCATTCTTTAAATCAGCTTTGGGTTGCGATTCATTTAACGTACTGTCGATAACTTGGCAAGCCTTTACAAAATTATCAATACTCGGTGAAGCACAACCTTGACATTTAATCTCTTTAGCAGTATCAACTACCTCACGAATATGGCATTTTAGATTTTTCAATTGATCTGTTAAGTTATCATTATACTGGATTGAAAGCTGTTCTGATTGAAAAAGTAATTCTATTTTACTCTTTGCTGCTTCACATATATTTAAGAATTCAACTGCATCAAAACTGTCTATACCTCTTTCTACCAAATCTCTACTAATAGTAATAATATTTGTTAACCGCTTTTTGATGAATTCCAATTTACTATTTACACCAACTTCAGTATTAGCATGTATCGCAGAAGGGCTAGAGGTCTCATATGAGTGCGATAGCTTTGGAGAAATAGGTATTGGTATTTGTTTTTCAATCTCTTGTTTTTTGTCTTTAGCTTCTAAATAATATGCCGGCTGTTCGTCCCCTGTATGCGATTTTGTTTCACCATCTGTTCGTTTATCACAGATTGGACATAAATGGTCTTTTTCATGAACATGTTTCTTTTTCTTGTCTCTTTTCTTCTTTTCTTTTACTTTTTTGAGCCTAGTAAATTCTTCTCTAGCCAGCTCCTCGAGTTCAGAGAGAATGTACACGGCGGTAACATTCAGCTTTGGTATTACGATTTTGTTTAATATATTTGCTCTCCTGTTAACAAATACAAATCCATGTTTCAATAAAATTATTTCCTGTTGTCTACAGCTGCCGTGAACCCATTCTTCTTCACTAAGAACATCATGTTATAGTGATTAATTAGATAAATTCATACGAGTATTTTGTTTTAAGAGCATTTTGAAATTAAAATGTTCGATTTCTAATATTAAAGAAACAAACACTAACATACGACTAATCTGTGGGTTACGTATTTATTTATAGATCAGAAATATTTCATGTAAAAAATGTATTCAATATAAACTAATCTTTATGACCTATTAATATTGATCGTAATTTATACAACTATCTATAAAACTTGGGCTGTATTCTCCAAAATCTATGGAACATAAAGAGACGGACGACATGCAGTAACGCGCAACGGGATCAGACATTGGTGAAGGCGAAAGCAGAATCTCAGATTTTGCTTTTCTTTTAATTACGTCATGCTTTGAATAAAACGGAAAATAATCCAAGCTTTTTGTCGTCACAACCCCAATAGTCCTAGAACCGGAATAGGGGCTAGATTTAGACGAACTTTCCGATGTCTTAGAAGGCTGATAATTTATTCTACCAGGTCGTTCCTGGTTCACAGCATTTGGCGGTGAAATAGCTTTCACTCTGACTGGAGCTCGAACTTCCTTTTTAACTCTAATTACTTTTTTCTCTTCCGATATTGTTCCATCTCCTTTTTTTACTCTAACAATTTTAGTAATTTCTTTGATCTCAGTTTCAAAAGTTCCAAGTTCTAAATCTACTTCTTCAAGTGCTACGGGTTCCACAGGTTTAATAGATGACTTCAATTTTTGGGGAGGAGGAGGAGGAGGGAATTTTTGAGGAGGCTTTTCCGATTCTGGCTTAACTGGTTCTATTGTTTCGGGCTCCGACTCCTCTACATCTGCTTCAGTAGCTTTTTCGGCTAAGTAATTTTTCCTGCATTCCTCGCAAATTTGCTTAAGTTTTTCGTCGCAAATTTCTGGCTCCGGTTCTGTCGATTGCACACTTTGAGGCTTTTCCTCCAATTTTTCTTTCAATTGTTCAGCTGTTTTAATAAAATCCTCAACACTAGCCGTTATAATGCCTTGCTCATCCATATCTTTTGTTATAGTAACAATTTCGCTCAAATGAGTTTTGAACTCTTCAAGTTTTTCATCTTGTTCGGTGTGTTCAGGTTCTGGAAGGAGTAGGGAGTCGCAAATGATGCACCTTTCAATGACACTCCAGTCTATCCCTGGTTCACAGGTTGTACACATAACAGATTGCTTCTTTGGTTGATTCTTTTCACCGTACATTCTTCTTTTGATTTCTAATATCTTCTTTAGCCTAAAAAACTCCTCGCGAGCAAATTCCTCCAGCTCTCTGTTAATATACTCCATTGTAATATGCGTCCTTGGGATCACAATCTTCTTCAGTACATTCATTTTCCTGTTGACAATTTGTACATTTTATTGGCATTTTTGCATTAACTGCCAATCACTCTTATTCTGTAAGGACTGAACGGTTTCGATCTGCATCGTTGTTATTGATATTAAATATAGATTCTTAACGTTCTTTTAAATCCTCTAATCTTGAAGATTGTTATAATATTTATTCCACTTTAACGTAGCAAGAGTATCTTCATTACTATAAAGAACATCTCTGTCAAAAATGTAATGTTAAAGCTGACGATGAACTCTATAACACGTCAATTCTGGATAAAGAATGAAGCATTGAAATGAAAAATATACGTTTTCTAAGTAATTTTAAAGATCAACCGCCGCATTCTCGTAACAACGATGATTTTGAAAAAATATTGATCACTGTTTAATATATTTAAAAAGTACCAACAGCTGTAACACATTAATATAATTTAAATTATACATTTTCATTATTAAATTAAAAAGTTGGTGAAGTGCCGACCCGTAAGCGCTCATGGACAAAATGGCGAATGAAAAATGGTGGCCCCGTAAAGTTTATCAAATGTGAAGTCGATCAAATCAAATGTTCTGCGATAATAGCGCTATGAAGTGTAACATGTTACACATCAATATACTTATGTACACACATTATGTGTGTATTGTTCATAATATGTGTGTTGTAATGTCAATCAGCTATCAATGCACCAATCAATGCGGTCGTGACAGTCTTATATTAGAAAAAAATATCTCATCATCTACAACTATGTTTAATACAACTATAGCTAACATTTATATAACGTAGATTATGGCCTAATTCCCTCACATCATGAGAGGAGACCCGGTCCAGCAGTGGACTAACAAAAGAGTCAAAAAAAAAAAATATGCGTAAATGACTCCGTTAGTTGCGTCCGGCGACACCTCGAATCATTTTTAACGTATTCATGTCATTTTATTCGAGTGTTTTTTTTTTTAAATTGCTTTTAGAATTTAAAAAAAACGTCACAAAACGGTCAGTCACGGTTATCGTTATACAGATTTGCCGTTCTATCAGCGATCAGTATGATGTGGGTGAGTAACAATGGGCTCACCTATTTTCGCCAGTATTTTAAATGCGGAAAAAAATGCAGTTTTCTACCTTTTTTTTGTAGTTTTCCATTTTTTTTTTTTCTATTCTGAATATTATCTTTTCCACACATTGCCTGCGAAACTCGACAACTCACTCAGGCGTAAATTTTCTGAGCCGAACACAGCGTATTTCAACTTCACTGTGTGTTATATATGTATACGTACATATACATATATAGAAAATTAATTTTAAATTCGGTCTGTCCGTGTGCATTTCAATATAAGCTAAGAGTCTTATGGTAAATGCAAAAATATTGAAGTTTCTATGTAAAAGGTAGTATGAATAAAAAATGTCGAGACGACATTTTATTTGATAGAAGGAATGAAACAGAAAGGCATATTGCATTATCATCATCATCATCACCATTCATGATTATCATTATCACTAACATCATCAGTATCATCTTGTAAATAACGGGTACTTACAGTTAACTCATAAATACGCCAATATTTCGACCAGCCCCTGAACCGCAACATTGCAAGTGAGCGAGACAAAGCATTATGAATTCTTATTATCAAAGAAAAACACCAAACGTGAAATTCCAAAAGCGAGTAAAATCGCGCTCAAAGCGCAGCGGTTCCCATGGGGCAAAGTGAAATTTGAAAAGTTATATAGTTCAGTCTACATTCCCGCGAACACCGTGCACCGTTCACACGTGTTTGCTCACGAACTCTGTACATTTGAGACGGGCACTGCGAGCGGAACCGCACAACATATTAGAAAGAAAGAAAGAAAGAAAAATCCGTTTATTCGCGAGGTTTGTTTGCCCCAAGAACAGTGCACTAATACAAAAACAAAGAAAAATATAAATAAAAACAAAAGCATAACATAATAACTATTTAAGGACAAATCTTCTATATTACATACTAGCGGCCCGCCCCGGCTTCGCACGGTACTACCGCTCTATTGTCAATAATTTCCGCAGCGTACGCGTTATGACGATTTTTTTGATACTACATATTTTACACGTTGAGTTGCATTATCAAAGTTTTCATACGGATTCCGAATATTTTTTGAAAATGCTCAATCGCTTGTGTTCATCGGGGATAATGTAGGTTTGTAATGGTGAAAGAATTTTTCAAAATCGTTCCACTAGTTTCTAAGGCTATTCAATGCAAACAAACAATCAAATCTTCCCTCTTCATAACATTAGTTTAGAACATAGGCAAATGACTGACCCACCCACAGCTGAAACCGTTCAACTTAGAATGCTAAAATTTTGCAGCTAGATCCATCATATCACCTAAATTTGTACTCAGCAAGAAACTTCTGGTAAGCCCATCCTTAAGGGATTAAAAACAATGTATACGGATAAGGAATGTAGACAGCAAACATTTATATGTAGGTACCGTGTGAAATACATAACATAACTGAAGAAAATTAAAAAAAATTACATGCAATTATTGTAATGGCACTTTTAACACAACAATGTCAAGATTCAAATTTAAATTAATGAACTACGGTCGATCTTCGACCGTTTGCTAGAATTAGATATAAGTATTGCATTAGTATTCCATTGTGGGACTTAAACGTAACTGGCGAATTGTGGGCGTGTACTATACTCCTCTGCCTACCCCTTAGGGGATTACAGGCGTGACGGTACGTTTTTTTTTTTTATTGTATTATTTGTAAACGAGTTCGATCCGTGGGTATATTGGCATCCGAGTAATCGTTGCTTGTTCAAAAACCGCGCATATCATGTCCTGCTCTCGATAAAATTACGATATAACAAGGGCTTCCCTATCCGCGACACAAAACACAGTACAGAGAAATTCTAAACGAGTTAAAGATAAGATAGAAAACATTACGAGAGACAGATTGAAAAGAAAAAGGAAACATGTACTAAATAAATCCGTCCAGCCCTTAGACAGACAGAAGGGTGAGTTCATCGGCAGCTTTCAAAGAAATATATAACTAACTACACGCCACTAGGGACTACTAATAAACTAGTATTACCATGTATCGCTAAACTCCTAATATTCGAACGTCCGATAGCCGCGAACGCGAACACTGTCGAACTCATGCTAGGCACCACTATGCCATGCAACCATGAGCTGGTTTCGAGGTCACCAGTGCATTCCACTATCAACGCTCAAAACGAAACTATCGTTGCCACAATGATAGTTCGAGCAACATTGAGTCAAAATTTGCATTGAACATTCAACATTCTAATAGCGGCCTATCTCGAAACACGGTAAGGTGATGTTAATTTACGGAAATTTCGGTGAGAAATTGTTATTTATAGTATGAAAACAAATACGCGTGAACGCTGGTAATGTCCAACCGCAGAGGAAAGACGATAGCATATATGATTATATCATCAGCGATTCCAAAAACGAGCTCATCTATGCTAGTTTGGAGTGCAAACTTCAGAGTAACCTCGGTAACGAAAATAAATGTAATACTTACTTGGTGGCATTCTTATTCGCGATCTCGACCGCCCTGAAGCTGTTGCGGAGGTGCATCATCATTATCAGCTTCTTCAGCAGCTCGAGCCAGGCCTTCTTCGCTTCCATGATCGCCTGGCCGCCCTTCTCCAAGCCCAGGTGTATGTAGGGCGGCACGCCGGTCTGTGTAAATGTATGTATGACTCTGAATGTATATTCTAAACTTTTCTCCGCTTTACGCGTGTAAGGAAAAAAATTTTTTTTCACCCTTTTCATTAGTCCACTGCTGGACCGGGTCGCCTCTCATAGTGAAAGGGATTTAGCCCATGGTCTACCGCGCTGGCCAAGTGCAGACTGCTAGACTTCACACACCTCAGAAAATATTATATACTTTATAAGGACAAGAAATATTTTTAAGGTAAGGAAGATACTTTAATACAATCTTTAGTTCACAAAATACAAAATTTCATGTCATAAATAAAAAAAATACAGACGAATTGAGAACCTCCTACTTTTTTTTTTGAAGTCGGTTAAAAAAACCTATAAGCGTACAGACATGACCACGAACATAATTATTTTTATTCGAAACTCTGATAGCTAGAAGTCCAGCCCGTCTGGAGCTGACATCATACGATTACTAAAGGCATGGCAAGTCAATAATTTACCTCGACTATTTCGAATTCCGTTATTTTCACGGCTGATACTGTCTTCGTGGTCGGTACCACCACCACACCCGCCTGCAAACAATTGCAATGATAATGGTTTCATGAAGGCAGTACTCGTAGCTGCAAGAAGAAGAATATTAAAATTAGACTACTCTGTAAAAAGTGATGCGTGGACAAACATAAAAAAAAAAAAAAATTTTTTTTAGGAACTCTTTAAGAAAAAAAAATATTTTTTTAGCTTTTGTCCGCGACTTCGTCCGCGTGGAGTAGTGACATTGGGCGACATTTTAATTTCCTTGGATACTTTTGCAAAAAACACTATTAAGTACACGCGGCCGAAGTTACGGGCAAAAGCTAGTAAGGTATATTTAAAAGTTTTCACAGCGACCCACATGTTTGCCAAAAAGTGCAAACCCGTCATAGCCTCCGTGGCGCAATGGTTAGCGCGTTCGGCTGTTAACCGAAAGGTTGGTGGTTCGAGTCCACCCGGGGGCGGTAAATAATTTTGATAAAAATGTCGCCTTTTATTGAATACTCAATTTTTACCCTTTAAAACGATTGCATTGAGAAACATACATTTTTGCGTTTCCGACAACAGACCCCAAGTGAATAGATAAATATAGCACAGTTTGGAAACCTAACGTCGATTCAGAACTCAAAACCAAGTGCAACTTACCCTCTGTCCGATATTCTCCACGACAATTTTGTTCATATCCGGGCAGAAGTAGCGCGCCCTGGCGAGCAGGATGAACGCGTTTCGCATCTCCTCGCCGAAGCCCTTGACGACCCTATGGACCAAGTGGGAAATTTAATTCTACTGCACTAGCAATATTATAAATGCGAATGTACGTTTGTATGTTACGCTTTCAACTTTGTACACATGTTCTTGGAGGTATTAGAAGTAACATAGGATACCTCAAAAAAAATTACGAAACAAAAAAAAATTTTTTTTACGAAAGAAAAAAATATTTGTAAAGAAATCTTTTAGGAAATCAAAAATCAAAAGTAGGAATAATTAAATTTAAACGCGGACGAAGTCGCGGGCACAGCTAGTTTGATATATTTTCAGACTTTTCAGATATGACAGGCCTGAGAAACATTCGTGTGATAGGCACATTTGTTTGCTCTGTGTCCGAGTGTAATAAAAATTATCGATATAAGCAAACGCTCGTCCTGGGCGAGAATCGAACCCACGACCTCCGGTGGTAAGTTCCTAATTTATTTCACGAGTTCCACACACACACAGTCGCCTGTCGGCGGCCGCTCGATCAAACTTTATATGCATTTATATGAGACAATGAATAAAGAATGCGCGGCGGCGCGGCGCGGTCTGTGACGGGAACGATTACATATAAAATTCAAGCCGAAACAACCGAGCCGGGTACTGCGTGGAGTGGAGGATAAATCAGCTGTAAAAATATTGTTTGTATATCTCGAAAATTATCAGTTGAAAAAACCTAAAAGGGCCTGCAACAAATACCTTTGCAATGTACACCTCATCACTTAAATTATGTTTTAATATATGTGTGCACAAATATTGAATAAATACAAAAAAAATACAATTTTGTTTCACAAATAGCGCCTCGGTCTTGACTGAAAAAAAATATCTCGCAATTTGTGAAGTGTGCGCGAAAGCGTAGTGGTTTCGATTTCAGCGACCAAGTCCGGGTGTCTCGGGTTCGATCCAATTGTGTATGAGCCACTCGTTATGAGCGTGACGAAAATCACCGACATACAGATTATGTGTATGCGTGTAAGCTATAATGAATAAAACAAAAAATTCAAATTTGAATTACGATATAAATATATAAATTACGATACTGCCTCGTTGGTCGGGCGGTTGCTAGCGCGACTGCCGATCGATAGGTCCTGGGTTCAAATCCCGAGTTGGGTACTGTTGTATTTTTCTAATCTAGAATTTCTAGCAGTGACTCGGAGTCTGGATGTGTGGCCGGTGCATGGCAATAGGCTCACCACCTATTCCATTGTGGGACTTAAACGTAACTGGTGAAATGTGGGG
>DWDX01000869.1:0-22111 GCA_018245675.1 Agara michaeli | reverse complement strand
TTTCTATACTCATTGTGTGTTGAGTTGCAAAGTTCTACCATCCATACTCATTACATAGTATAAAACAAAGTCGCTTTCTCTGTATGCTTAAATCTTTAAAACTACGCAACGGATTTTGATTCGGTTTTTTTTAAATACATAGAGTGATTGAAGAGGAAGGTTTATATTTATAATAACATTTGTATAATAATACATGCGCGGGACGAAGTCGCTAGCAAATGCTGGTAATACTATAAATGCGAAAGTGAACTTGATTGTTTGTTCTTCTATCACGTCGAAACATAGCGACAGATCGATGTGATTATTGGTATGGAGATAGTTGAAGGGTTGGAGAGTGACATAGGCTAGTCTTTTTCGAGGAAAAACATTGTTTTTTTACAGGAAACACGTTTTAATTACATAATTACTACACATGGCGTTACGGACGCAATAATGATATGACGCGTAAACGACTTCAATGCTCCATTGCTAAAGTTCTGATCTAAGAGAAAGATGTGTTACGTGAGAATCTGTTAAATGTTCGTTTAATAGAACGTCTCCCTGCAGGTAGACTGGCGGTCCAAAGGTTTCAATCCTCGTCGCGAGGAGCAATGGCGTTGCGGTGCTTGTTATGCGTTTGCCGTAGCTCACGCGTTGCAAGCTCAGCTATACAAAAAACACAGATCGTGGGGGGAGTTAAGGTAAAATTATGGAATATACAAATTTTCTGCTTATCTACAGGACTTAGTAAGACATCTGCTATCATAATTTTTGTATAAAATACCCTTCACAACGGAATTGTTTGGAACGAGATGAGGTATACCTTTTGGCGCTTTCCGAATTGTGGACATATTAAGATTCCGTTATCTTCCAAGTTAGATTTAGAGCAATCCTTGAGTATAATAATTGTATCTTGCTGTTCTTTTGCTGTTTTCCTTGAATAACGAACTTTATTTATATCAAGTTCGTTTTCATGGTATTCTGCAGTCCGCAGCAGATAGTGGATTGCAGCGCTAGAGACGGTAACCTCGGTTGCGATGGAGGCTCTCTGCAGGGTGCTTTGCGGTATGCCGCAAGAGCTGGACTCATTATGGAGTCAGAGTATCCCTATATCGGAATGGTAGGTAAAACATCGTAGTTTTTTTAATGCATCTGAATGTCCAGTACGTTTCTAATGTCAAGTGAACATGATATATTAATATTATTAATGCGAAAGTATTCCGTTTGTGTGTCTGTTATTTTATTACATCAAAACCATGCGTTTATAAGGATCGTAGGAATCCTGAAGAGGACAAAAGGTACTTGGAATATCTTTTTTTACCTTTAAAATTTGGCGAACGTAAGGAATTTGCTGAAGCAATCACACGATTTCCAGAAAGGTCTTTGCCGCTACAGTAGACTTCTTGTAGCGGTGAAACCAAGACGATGGGCAACGTTGCCAAGCGGAGACGAGGACGCAATAGAACGAGCTCTGGCCACAATAGGACCACTTGCTGTCGCAGTCAACGCTGCGCCATTTACTTTCCAACTTTACAGGTGTGTTGTTCTATCCATTCATCAACATTAAGAAGTCCACTGCTCGCCATGGGCCTTCCATAATCGACGCTACTCCACACGGTTCTGACCCTTCTGAATCCAGCATTTATTTACTGTCTTAAGCAATAGTCGAGGCGCAATATGTTGCTCAAGTTGCGTCTCAACGTGTTGAGCAACGAGGGGAAATAACAGACGCTTTTGAGCAATGTTGCCAAATTTGTTGACGGTCACATATGACATTACGAACTAACGCAGACCAGCCCGTTAAGACGCAGTTACCATAATGTTGGCTTTCCACTGACGATCACGGTTAAAAAGTATTGTGGGTCCAGGTAAAGTTAATGTTTTGCAGGAGCGGCATTTACGACGATCCATTCTGCACGCCGTGGAAAATGAACCACGCTATGCTCCTCGTAGGCTACACGCAGGATTACTGGATTCTGCTGAACTGGTGGGGAAAGCAGTGGGGGGAGGATGGCTATATGCGGTGAGGTTCTTGGTTAATTGGACTGGTTATATTATACTTCATAGTCCCCCCTATAGTCCCATAGAGCCATGTCCCTCTGCCTCTCCTTAGTCTCTACTAAGTATTTCCACTAATTACGCTCATCTTCTGCCTTCATCGCAGCCGTCACAGAGGCTCACGACCTCGGCACGTGTATTATGTATCGTTGTATCAAACGTAGTTATTTGGCTGATGCTAACATGATCCTGCATAGCGACCGAGCTAAACTGTATCGTGCAGCATTGTATTCAAAAACATTGCCCACACTTGTAGAGCAGAGGAATATTAAAAAGTTCTTACGTCAATATTGATTTCATTTTCAGGATACGGAGAGGCTTCAACAGATGCGGTGTAGCCAATATGGCGACCTATGTAGAACTTTAAATAAATTATTAAATATCGTATGATATTTATTTAATTATTTTGTGGGACTTAAAAACGTAACTGGTGATATGTGGGGGTGTACTACACTCCTCTGCCTACCCCCTTAGGGGATTACAGGCGTGATGTTACGTTGTAATTTATCAATGTTGTTGTAATTTCTCCAACCTTAACGGTTTGAATGAACGAAGGAAACCCCTATTCCAATATGGTAGATATACATTAAAAAATCTTGTACCAGCATGCTTACGCACTTTGATTACTTCATTTCATACTGTTAATATTCAAGTTGTTATTTACCTTGACTTGGGTTCGATTCCTGCTCAGGACAAATTTCATGAGGTGAACATGAATTTTGTTCCGTTTTTAGACCCAAAATTAACTATGTGTGTGTGTGTGTGTATGTACTTTAAAATCTAGGTACTGCACACTTCCTCCACCGGCTAGCAAAAACTGCTCTTCCTATCTGTCTTCATTCAAATGAGTTCTGTACCTAAATATATCACAGGTCCGAATGAAATTAAATTTCCGTCGAAATATTTGGAATTTCCAAAAAAAAGAAATCCCCAACATCCAGATAAGTGGAAGCAGGAAATTAAACGTAACGGAAATGTTGTTGTGTCAAACATTTATTTGATATTCTGATTCAATTTGACTGAAAACGAATAAAATCAAATACGTAGGTATTTGCAAATATCAAATGAAACTCATTTTATTTATCTAGTAACGGATTTATTTATTTATTTATTTATTTATTGGATCACCAACATAAGTAGCAGTCTTTATAAACAATAATTTAATTAATCTTAGTTGGTGCGATTTAAATGCTCTTACAATTATAGGCGACCACATCGTGCATAAGAATTACGTAAGAATTACATAAGTGTATGTACACACATGCATGTATGTACACAAGTGAAAAAAAATTAAAATTAAAATTATGCCAAATTAAATTAAATTGAATTTGTTATTTAAAATTAAAATTGAATTGTCAGTTAATTTGCACCAAAGTGAATTACATTAACAATATAACAAAATGAATTGAAATTAATAATTGAAAATACTAACTAAAAATAGAACAAAACAAAAAACAAAAACATTTCAATAGTCAATTAAGATTAAAATAAAATATTAAATTTAAAATTACTAACATTTTTATCTTTTATTATTTAGTAACATTTTTATTATCTACTAATTTTAACAGTGCATATTGAATTTAAAATTACTAACATTTTATTATCTACTAATTTTAACAGTGCATATTGAATTTAAAATTACTAACATTTTATTATCTATTAATTTTAACAGTGCATATTAAATATATTATAAAATTACTAACATTTTTATCATTTATTATTTACTAAAATTGTATTATCTACAAATTATAACAGTGCATATTAAATTTACTAACATATTTAACATTCATAATTTACTAACATTTTTATTAACTAACATTTTTATTATTTACTAATTTACATTATACTTGATAAAGGTACGTCGATTCTTTTTAAATTATTAATGAAATTAGGCATATTATCGGAGTGGATGTCAATTTCAGGATTTCTTTTAACACATTCATTATACAAGCGGGTAGCGCGAACCATAGGTGAAAATCTTTTGTGTACTTACGACAAAATATTTCATATTCTCGTTGATAGTAATGAATAATCAAAATGAGATAAAATTCTTTATTTGAATCTTACAAAAATGTTACACAATAAGAAATTATTGTACTTTAACACAAATGTCATCAGTGTCGGGCAAAGGACTCGCAGCAAATGGCCAAAGCAGCGCCCAGTACCATTTCACACCAAAAACTCTTGTCAAGTTTTGTCTCCACTTGGACTTGTCAATAGATCCACTTCTACGATACTCATTAGCCGTGATCCCCCTCAAAACGTTACCCATATGGAACCAATATAAAATCCCTGACCAGACAATGAGTCCGACGTTGAAAAAAATCAACAGAACACACAAATCCTTTATATCGAAGGGTTCTGGTATCATGTACCTGAACATGGGATTAATAATACGAAAGGCGGACAGAGCGAAACCGTGATCTTCAAATTTGGAAGCCACGTACCAATAATTGTAATAAGTGGAGTAAATCATAGAGATAAAGATATATCCGAGATAGGACACGTAATATCTATGGTTGTACAGTCCAATGCATCTGGAGAAGAAGAAGCAATGGTGGTCGCGGCGCAGTATGCAAACATTGCACGTCCTACAATGCCAGGCTTTCGCGGGACGTACGATGTTACAAAGATCGCAGTAGCTGTCACCGGTTATGTTGTATTTCTTCAAACTGGTGTCTGTGAATATGCTCATCACCATATTCCCAACGACATTGATGAAGCAGAAAGTAGAACAGATGATGTGCAACATTTCTTCAATGACATTGAGTTTGTAAGTCTTCACCACCGAAGGCCGGACCACAGTTAGTTCGAAGATGTAGAATCCCGGTGTTATGATAAACACAAGTGCATAGCAGAGCACTTTCTCCAAAATCGTATGGAATTTTTGAATATAATTTATCAGAGATGAACCCATTGTTCTATATATCAATCAGATTACAATTGACATACGATATTTGAATGTCACTTTGATAGAGTTTTAAGGCAACAGTAACTCAGCTATGATGCCATTTGAATAACAAATGGAATGCTGCATTCATTTTGAGGTGTAACCTGATTCCGCTTCATCAAGATCAACATAAATAATTCGTCACGAAATAACTAGTTGTAAGTGACATTCTTTCACAGTATTAGGACATGTTGTTGCACGTAAATCGAAAGGGGAAATTATGTTTAATTTTGATTTGATTTGATTAAATATAATCAGGAATACATGATCATAGTACTATTAAGAGTTTTCTACTTATAAGTTTTCATTTATCAGTTATTTAGTCTACGACAAATAAATAATAAAAAAGGAATGGATTCCATTTAATAAACATGTACGACAAAAGCTATGACAAATTGAACAATGTAATACTCGCATATTAAGTTCTGTTTGAGGTTGAATGAAATCATCTATAACAGCTAAAAAACAACATGACAGTTTGATACTTCAGTTTGACATTAAAGTTGCATAACCGATCATGAACTATCAAAATTCGACAGTTTTCGTGTGTAAAAGAAGCCTTGTTTTATAGTCCTATTTCCGTCTTATACCTGTTCTATTCCTGTGGTTTTGTTCCCACTAAATACCAACCAACTAATAATCTTTTAACTAATTCGCACTAACAGTCCCGTTCTTATAGTCCTATTAGCGGCAGCGGTTACAATTGTGACCGCTGCCTGCTCTTATCCTATTTTATTCACATAAAAAATAAAAAAGCAGCCCATCTGCCCTTTCCCTTTTAGACGCGTAGGTATGCGAATGGACAGTATCCAGTATCACATAAGTTCTTTACAAGGTCCTTATCCGAGGTTACGTCACTCGCTCACGATCCTGGCATTTGCAGCTCGATCGCTAATGGGACAATTTATCTGACGTTACTTTATGAGCTTGCAACTGTTTGCAACGTTTCCACAATAATATAGCTTTTCTAACTTTTATTAACACACTAACGATTGCAAACTGCTATTTGGATTGAAGAGTTTCTTTTAAAAATATAAAGTAAACTATTATTAATTAAGTAACGACTTTAATTACGAGTTGCGTTACATTTGTAATGGTTTAAAGAAGCCTATTTTGGCCGTCTATGTTTATTGTGTTGATTCTTATGTAGTTTTCTATACTAATATTATAACGAGGAAAGATTTGTGTGTGTGTATGTAACGAATAGGCTCAAAAACTACTGGACCGATTACAAAAATTCTTTCACCATTTGAATGCTTTATCATCACTGATCAATATAGGCTATACTAGCTTTTGCCCGCGACTTCGTCCGCGTGGAATACTGTCTTTCGCAATAAAAGTATTCTCGGAAATTAAAATGCTGCCCAAAGTCAGTATTCCGCGCGGACGAAGTCGCGGACAAAAGCTAGTAGTCTATATAGGAGTTGCTTACGAGTAAATTTAATTTTTATCATGTACCTGGCGATTCTCTCAATCTAATAATATGCAATGTAAAGATTCAGAATGCGAGCATGATCCGGTTTTGAAATCATAACTACCTCTGTGGGTGAACAGTTTATTTTTAAACGTTCTTATTACTCCCAAAATCTTTATTCGTATAGTCACTAATGCATATATCATACTTTATAAACAATTAATAATAAAAGCTGATGATCTATTTCTAAGACCTTCTAAAGACGTAATTTTACATCCTGACATAGAGAATACATTTATGCTTATTACACAAATATTTGTCTTGGGTAAGCCTCGAACCAACAATGGTTCATTGACCTGTAGACCGATGGGCCAGCCAATTGTCGTAATAGTAACAAAGACATCCAAACAACAAGCATACCTCGTATGTGGTACGTAATTATAAATACGTACATCTTAAGTGCTGTTACGAAATTAAATACGAATTGCGCTCAGAATTTGGCAAGAGACATCGCGAACGATCTAATATGAAACTTGTTCTCTTTTATTAAGTTACGAAATCGTATTGCGATGCAATCGTAATAATAGTCGTAATTAACGAGATTGTTTTTAGATCATTGTTATTATACACTGATTAATGAATCCGATTACTCATATCTGCAGCCGCGCTCGTTTTTCTGACTACGTTGCGAATGGTCAGCGAGGTTGGGAAACGCTGGACGTGCACACCCGAGTAGCAGTTGTAACTGTTATATTAATGGGAATTATTAACGAATAGGTGGAAGCCTTATTTTTAAATTTAAAATTAAAGTCACTAACTATAACGACGAAGGGAAAGCTCGTGACGCCTGCAAACCTTAGAGCTCTCCATTATGGTCTCTGAGGTGTATGAAGCCTGCCAATTTTAATTTGGTAAGAGTAGTAACGCTAGGCTTAAAAGCTTCTCCTGAAGAGAGAATACTCATCTCCAGTAGTGACATTATACCAAGCGTTAAAAAAATACTTCCACGCCCATTGGCGCTGAAGTTGGGTTGCGGAGTCTGTTCCCAGGCCCCGCAGTAAAGTAACGTTAAAAGGAGTGTAATTTAGGGTTAAGTAGTGAGTGACGCAGAGAATGGTTATATATCGCCTTAAAACAAATTAGTAAGTACACGTAACATAGTATGACTTGCACCAGCATTATGCAGTGCTCAGCAGTGTATTACACGGTTGTTAGACAACGGTATATCGCGTTCGGTCATTACACGCTAATAGAGCCTCCTTAGCCAATAAACTATGATAGATGGAACTGCAGAACAATGGACCGACTGACATTTTAGTATCGTTTCTATTATAGACAGATAGTGAGCGATTAGCGATGTTTTAGCTCGGAATGTGTAAAAAACACTGGCCGGTTATTTTTACTAGAAAGTTTACAGCGCAAAGGAAATACTGGAATAAAGAGAAAACAATCGCGTGTTATCGCAGGCTTTACTTAGTGCACAAAATGAACAATAGAAATGAAAACAAAAATAAAATAATTGTGACTCAAAACAACACCATAAAATGAGTCGATCTCAGCGGTTCCCACGACTATAACTAGCGGCCATATTCAGCGCTGATAGTTTCAAGTTATGACAGTTATAACAACGAACATCTGATATGAGTTTATCGCTCAACGCTGGCGGTGCGCCGAGATGCATTGCAATAAACAAATCCAATTTTGGACCTTATTACGGCACCATAGAATTCCTTATCGATTTTATTTACATTGAATAATGTAAGAAGCTATTAATGTTTTTTTTTTTCAAATCTCCCAGCAATACACTTGACGAAACGAATGGATCGGAATGACTGATAACACGAACAATATATTGGCTACTTTTCAAAACTCAGATGATAAGTGCTTCTTATTATAATACAGGTAACTTTTACCCGCGGCTTCGGACGCGTGTTTTTATACGTCACACCATTACTGCGCTCCTAACGCCATCTGTAGTGCTTATTCGATTAAAACGTGTTTCCTGTGAAAATTCGATATTTTTCCGCGAAAAAGTGTAGCCTATGTCACTCTTCAACCCTTCAACTATCTTCACACCAAAAATCACCTCGATCCGTTGCTCTATTTTGACGCGAAAGAAGGACAAACAAATACACTTTCGCATTTATAATATTAGTAAGTATGGAAGTGTGGATAAGTTCGATATACACAAGGTTTGTTATTGCGTAAAATAGAATAGAAAATAAAACTGACCGACGATAAGTAATGATACTGATTTTATATTAATGAGGCGGTTATTGAATGAATGGAATGGTTTGAGATCAGATTCCATTAACAATATAGGTTTCAGAAACTTTCAAATTGCTCCGAGATAAATTATGTTGAATTATTTTTTGACAGAGACAAAATGTATAACGGGGTATCTTTAACTCGGCAGACCGGTTGTTCCTAAGCCGTGGGAGCACAATGGTAAACAATAAAATGCTAAATAAATAAAAATAAATTCCCGTGTTATCATTAGTTCCTGTTAAACTTTGTATCACAGTAGGTGTTACAGCCGTATTTTTAATGGAATAATTACTATATAAGTATTTATTTACGTCAGAAATATTTTTGTTATTGTGCATTTTTTCCAATGATGAATGATGAGACATATCATACGCATTTTTGTGCGTACAAAATAAGTTGATAAAATAGTAAAAAATAAATAATAAAAAATGAAAAACACCTTTTGTAATTAATTTTAAAAATGCACATTAATATAATGGACTTAGACATTTCGTTCATTTGGGAAGTACATAAATAAAACATAAGCCAATTAATCTTAATGTTTAATAGTTATATCAAACTGTATAGCTTAATATTTTTACTTGATTTTATGTAAATTGTAATTATGTGACCATAATTTCTATTTCCTGGTGTATATTTATTTAGAGGGCCGAGATTAAGACTTAATAAATATTCGTAAATTGGGTACCAAGTATACGTCACGATATATTTATAATATGTATTGTATATAAGCATCCGTTCAGGAAGCATTATAGACGGCGAGGGAACCTTGCGTCAAGTGCTTATGATAATAAATAATCTTTATCAGCCAATTAAACCATCGCAGCCTTCTCTTTGACTTCTCGCTTTTTCCTGAAACTTAAGCATTTTGTCTTGTTTCGTGAGATGTGTCGTTTTTTGATTAAAATAATAATTTTTCAAAAGGTTTTACTTGTAATTGGGATTTATTGTTTTATCTCGGTACTTAAGTTCTTTAAATGTCAATGTCCGACACTACTTATAAAAATATTGATCTTTTACTGGAGTCTTGTTTTCTTAATAAACTAACGCTCGATCTAAGATCAAGAATAGATGTCTTAAATGCCGTTGATGTCTTATTGTGTGTGTATTTTCCCTTCACACATAATCCAACAATAGAAATTCTGTAGCTTGAATACTGGACGACAGGTACAATGACCTTCATAAATTCCTATTTGAACCTATACACATTAATAAAATTTAAGTGTCCGTCTGTGATTTCAAAATAACGATGTTTTCTCAAGTGCTTATAGTTATACACATGGTGCCAAGACATAAACAACCTGTTTTAAAACGCTTGTCTGTCTGTTTTCCTGTTTGTTCGTGGTAATGCTTTGAAAGGTCTAACCAACTTTATTGGGACCATCCCGGAAATATACAGGAGCTTTTAAAGCGACATACAGGCTGCATTTTATTTTAGAAAACCTTAGGGTTGCAGCGCGAAAATTGAAAATCTCAACGATTACTCATAATACGAATTCTAAATAGAAATTCAACGCAATTGAAACCGCAAGGCGCAACTAGTATCACATAAAAGTGTATTTTAAATATCAACATTGATGTTTTATTACATTTGAAGATAAACTAGCAGTTATAATTGCAAGAAGTTACAGGTTCGCGTCGAATTTGATTGATCGCAACTGCGGCCCCCGTGGCGCGACGAAACCGAATCTATCTTGAAATAATACATTAAGAACAATAAAACAATTTTTGAAAACATGATTTCGATGGCAGAATATTCGATTTGTCGATTAATGGTGGTCGCGAATGACCTTCACTAGCTCTTTGATAAATGAATGCTTATGATGATATATTTTCAATAGTTTTGGAGTTGGTCGAGTTTGTATGATTCTTTGCTAAGATCGAGATCCAGAAAATCTTGGTATTTTTTAACAAAGCTTTTGGATTACGTTACCAATGTCTGAACCCTAAGATTGAATGTAATCTAAAAATAGTCCTAGGTTTTTGACTTAGTTGTTAGTATAGAATTTGTGCATAAATAATAAATATTAACATTATTCTTCTACATAAGAACACGCAATAAAAAAATACAAAATGTAAACTCACACCAGTACCGCACATTTTGGACATTTTAATCTTCACGCAATCTTTTATTGGAACAATTAAACATAATCCGAGCCGTTCTATATTGTTATAATGTATGTAGACGTTTTCTTAATTTTAAGAGTAACAAAGTCTTGAAGGCCCCTTATGCAACTGCATACTGATCGAAGTGACCCATCTGCCTCAAACGCGGTCGAGCCTGCCTTCACAAACGCACGCAAGACTACGTGACTATATTCTCACTTGCAAAATCTACCAAGAAGCCTATCAAATTACTATAATAGGCTTTGGGTGAGCGCTTTGCTTTTGCAAAATTTTATGTTCATTGCACTTACACGCGTTAGAATGTTGCCTAAACAATAATCCTTAGCAGTTTGGCAATATATCGCAGTTCAAATTGATGATTTCCAAAATATCTTGTTATTTTGAGTAGAAGCGTACTAAGTTAGGATATTTGTGTAACCAATCTTCGTTCAATTTATCTCTCAACAGTTTCATGTACCGTACACGTAAATTCATGTTGTTTCTCTCGAATGTAATCTTGACCCATCTGCCGAGGGGCAGTTTGACTGCGCAATTCTACGTGCTAGCATTCCTCTTGTTACAAAATCTACTGCCTTCATAGTCGAGTTTGCTGAATCAGTAGTTTAGAAGGATTTGTTGCGATGTTTGATAAAGTACAGAATTACCTCTGTTTCATAAAGAGTTATTTATGTAACGCTTTAATTTACGATACTCTTAATTATTTATTGAAGACACCAATGATTTAACTATAATGTTGTTAAAGAGGAATGGTGCTCAAAGGAAATCTGTGGCCACTAGTGATTGTTAACAAAGCGTTTTGGTAATGGAAAATAAAAAGTTAGTTGTATTGCAGAGCGTATATTAGCGTCTTCTGACGTTTGATAAGCTGGAGTAAACGTAGCAAAATTTCATTTATGAATTAGTTCATAGATATTGCAACGAGAATTTGTTTCCTTGATTTACCTGTGTATTTGTTAAGCGTCTGAGACTAAAGGTTGTTTGCGCCGATGTATATAAACTCAATGCTGTCCTGCACACATTGTGTTTTTTTCATGTTTGTAGATGAACGGAAGACGATTTTATTTTAATATGTACGTTATTGTGAAACCGAAGTGTAATGTTCGACCGAGCACTACATTTAGTATTAACTATTAAGTGCTGATGCCCATAATAATTAATGTATAAAAAATAAATAATAAATTAATGTTTTACGGTACATAGCCGTAACATTGTTTATTAAAAATACGTCCATTATAGCCGCTGGGCTGTAAGTGATAGCAGCCCAAGACAGGGCGTGTCGAATCAAAACAAGTTCCACTGCGAATCGATTTTACGCACCGATGTATCGATTATTTATCGGCGATGCCGAGAACCGAGAACCGCCCTAATAGTGACCTATGATCGTGTATTATGTGGAAGAGTAATCTACACTTTACATTTCTTAGGTATATATTATAAATAATGGTTGTCTTATATGCAATTCTTTGAAGGCCCAGCGTGTTAGATCCTAGACTTCACTTCTCTTATCATCAGTTCAGGTCGTAGTCAAACGCACGCTATTTATGCAATAAAATAGAAAATACGAAAGGTACCTTCCGGGAGATACTCAGTTTAGGCTTCTGAATCCAGCGGGGTGCTTGAAAAATAATTGGCTGGTACCGTCATCTGGATAGTACTCCACCAGTGGGAGATTGATGGAAGATAAACGACTACATTCATTATACTTATACTACTGATAAATTCTACTTAATAGGCTTTTAGAAAGGTACAGCGTACGTATATCATAAAACAACAGCCTTCACGCCCGTCAAACGTAAAAGTATTAAATCTCCAGCCAACAGTAAAGTGCATAGATTCCTAAGTCAATAAGCCTATACAGAAGCGATACGCTTATTTGGCATTTATGCATATCAGCATACAGGCGGTTTTAGATCGTAGGGCGTCTAGCCCTTCTCCTCAAAGGTTAGGCTAAGATAACAGTGTCAATGACGCTTAAACACACCTGCTGCTAAATAAAGCTCATTTTTAATACCACGCCTTTGTTGGTTCCTTAATGAGTTATTTGTATGGTAAATATGTATAAACGAGGAAGCAAAATATTTTTCTTGTAAGAGCTTCATATTCATAGTAGGTAAGGTAGTATGAACACATTCAGGCATGAAAAAAGAACTGAACAATGATGATACCAAGAAAATGTATATAGAATCATCCTTAACCTTACCTTTGGCCCCTGCAATCGAACTGAAAGCTCTGATTTGGTCCAGGTTAGGTCCAGTTAGATCTACCTACTCTGTGTTAAATTATGTAAAGTTGCATACGTTTAATGTAGCGTAAGTTCCGTATTGTGAGTACACCCTGTGGCATATTACGGCACGATCCAGATGAACGGCTCGGGTAATGGGCCGTGAAGAGGCGAGATCAATGGGGCGGAATTCGTTTGTGGCTGCGCCATTCAGGTCAGAGGGTACCGGTTTACATTGCGACCTGCATCGCTTATGTAACTGTCTGCTTTAAGTGTTTCTTGTATTTAGTTTTTTATTTATATCGACAATATTGACATCGTTATGGATTTTTATGTCTACTGCAGAAAGATTAACGATCTTCCTCTCGGGCTAGCAAGTTTCCTATCTAAATAAGGTAGGCTGTTCTATTGCGGCTTCGCCAGGAGATTCTGTCCTGCCGTGGCAGTTTTTGGTTTTTTAAATTTTTATTTACAAGTACCATATATGTTTGGATCTTCCGTGTTCTAACTCATCTTTAGTCCCCTTCTCGTCATTTGATCAAATGATCATTTCATTGCATGTTAATTAAGTATACATCAGCATAAAACTATAATTCGTAAAGAACTCGTAAATTTTTCCACCTTAAAATATTTTTTATACTTTGCTATAAAATATAGGTTATATTCTGTAAAAAGTTGGTTCATCATAGGAGGCGTCTTATCAGGCGAGGTCGCCGACAAACGTTATCCTATCCTTTAATAAAAATGGAAATAAATCTCGCACGACTTTGTACTTTACACTCGCTCATATTATGAGATTGCCTATTACATCCTAATGCACCTTGAAACCCCGATATTTCATTGAGAGAGAGTTTGTCGGTCAAAGGGTACCGGTTTAGAAACTAATCTTCTTATGTAACAATCTAAATCTCTCTCAACTTCAATACAAGTTTGCTGTCGATAACCAGTAACTTGGAATAAATTGCTATAAATCCTAACTGGGTTTTTTACATTATAATTATTATTTACTACATCATAAGTCTTATATAATATTATAAATATTAAAACAAGAAGATGCAGTTTATATTGTTTATTTCAATTATTGTACCTTAGACAAATATGATTGATTGATTTATATTAATAATGCAGGGGCAGGCGAATATAATATTATAATAGATGTTTCAATGTTCTATCATTAGCTATATTCATTCTCGGCTCTTTTGTAAGTCTTTGTGTCATTTCTAGCGCATCCGAAACATGCTTCGAAACAATTAATGAATGGTTAAAGCACTAATTATCTTCTATACGTGCTGGTTGGTGATAAATGTTTACCGAATGAGAAAAAAATACTTATAACAATATTTTATTTTATTTATATATTCTTTATTGCATCTTTATAACATAAAGAGTAACAATGGGCGAACTTAATGCCGCGTGGCGTTTTCTACCAATCAACCCTGGGTAGATAGGGAGAATTTGTGGCAGGTGTTAAATTAAAATATTAATATTTTCTTTGGGCAACGTCACACACGTGTGTCCAAAATTAGACGAAACCTCTGTAACCAGCCATGTTAAACTACGTAAAGTACATGATAAATATTAACATAGACAATTTCAAACCGTGCAGAACAAATACTTGTGCTTCACACAAACATTTGTCCCGGTCGGGATACGAATCCACTATCACCGGTAAGCCGTCAGGGTTACTGAACCGTACAGCTAGTCAATATACCCAATATTAGGATTGTCGCAATCAATAATAATCATGAGCGTATCTAATCCAAGGACGGTCGCGGCGAATTAGTCTTATAACGTTCAAAGGATCTCTGATCTCATATATGGCACGGTGCAGCTAATGACAAAACTTAAACCACCAGTCACATAAGCAACGAGTCCATTCGACAGAATACCTTTAAACCGTGATTAATGTATGTGGACATCGGGAGTGGCGGGCACTGTGATGGGTAGTGGCTAGTGGCTAGTTAACACGAGCATTTCGAGAACAGCGTGGTGCAGTCCAGGACTCCCGCAATAGCCGGAGAGACCCGCGCTTAGAAAAGGGGCGCAAAAAGGGTTGCTGTCACTATTTTCTTGTGCTTAAGTCGTTCTCGAACAATTCTATATTAAAATTGTGCCAATACATTTTGTTGAGAAAACCCCTATTGTCTATCGTTTTCTCGTTGGTGGTGGGACAAAGCAATGTATGTAGTATGATGCTAAGCTTTTCATCATATCCGAACCGTCAAGGACGATACGCGGATAACATGTATTTCATTTGTCATGGTCTAGGTGTTCGAGGTACAGATTTAGGAGCGGACAAGTTTAGTTCGTACATGGTATGCGAATGTATCACCAAATTATAATGGATGCGATGCTTATTAACACTTATTACTAACTGAACCGATTCACACTAACGGCCCCATTCGTCGTCCTATTAGAGGTTGGTTACAGATGTCTACGGGCGGCACTGGTGGCTGCTACCTGGTCCTTTGCTATTCTCTTTACATATTAATGGTACAGGTGTAAATTGTTCCCACTGCTGGGCGCATGTTCGAACACTACACGTGCGTCAGGTTCGAATTGGATAAATGAAGGATGTTTTTAAATATTTGTATGTTAATGACTTTTTATAAGGAAAGTGTCCAAATCGGTGAGTTCAACCCAGCTACATTACATAAATAATCTATTCCGTCTTTAAAACTAATTCTAGTAGAATTTTAGTAATAATATTATGTTGGTATAACTCATTGCAAGCGAACGTAGGTACCAACCAAACGAACGTAGACATTCGCAAGATCACCGCGCGTATGCAAATAATCACATCTTAACATAAATTTGTATTAAATACGAGGCCACGTATGTTTCGTTTAAATATTTATTCGCTGGGTCGCTTCTCGGTAAATCAACATAAAATATAATAGGAAACCGACCGTAAACATTTACTATATAACTTCAGTGTGAAGCTTGCGAAATACTTGTCAAAACCTCATTCCGTTTCTTATTTAGTTTCGCAGATTATTTTCAAGAATTACCATCGACAAGAAACTGCAGCTGTATTAATAAAATGAAATGGAAATTATTATCTGTAAAATAAAATAAAGAATTTATTAAAAATCATTACAAAAATAAAGTGATGTAAATTTAATTTTTTTAAAAGGTTGAATCCGTATTTCAAATTGAAGGAGCGTTTTACGTGATTTAACGATCGATTGAAATCCGAAATATCGATTTCTAATTCGTTGCGATCCTTAGTACCTACAGAGGAAGTAAAACTACGTAGTTACTAAATCACCTCGTATGTAACATCTACTAATATTTACAGTCAAAGTTAACTTTAGGTAAGTTTGTTTAATTGGCTCAATCAATTGACTCAGAAGCATAACCTAATAAAAACAATTAAAAATATCATCAGAACCGGTCAAGCTATTTAGTAGGAGCATAATTACGAATACAAACACACAACAATTTTATATGTATATTAAGATATCTATTATTCGTCTGTGAAATATATCTTAAATTGTCGGTAATGTTTTATCAATGTATATAAACTAAATGAAGCTGAGATAGATCTACGTGCAGTGATCATACTGTGTTTATACAATGGTATATATCTGTACCGTGTGGTGTTCGAGCACTTTCTCCTCGCTTTTACTGCAAGGACGACCACTTTCTAACCGCTCGCGTTATTGTTACCGTTCTGGTACCGGTGTTACGGGTTTTTTGTTGTTACTCACATTAATAAGTAGAACGAATGTTGTTTTGTTAATTTCACATAACTTCAAAGTTGAGTCACTGACAAGTCTGAATCTAAATCTAAATATCACTAGCAATGGAAAAGCGTGGAGTATTATTCAACACTCTAGTGATAGCTCAAGAGTCCCCTGCCCAGCAGTGGGACGCCAAATGGGTTGCAAATAAATCTAAATAAACTAATTCTGATTTTATACGCAATAGTCTAATTCTACTATAGTTCTAAAAAAGTGTATGTAATATAGTATTGGATTTCACAGACAGGATAAATCAACTTACTTTTCATATTATCTTACCTATTTATGGATGAATGTTCTTGAAAACTGCTAACTTTCTAACCTGCGAAAGAAAACTAACAGGTGAATGCGAATTTATTAAAAGTAATTTCTATCGAACCACAGAGAGGAAGAAAGCAAGACGTTAAACCATTGAATTGTTCTCATTTCTATTTATTACTCACTTTCTCTTTGTCTTATACTTTTTACACTAATCAGGTATTATTTTGGCGTTAAACAAAAAGTCTGGAGAAACGTAATTACTTGACGTCACTATAATCAGATCGAGAAGGTATCTTGTGGTTAAAATGTTTGATTGATCACGCGATACGATTTCGTTACGAAAGTAACGAAAGCGCAAACTGCTTAACATTAAAAGGTTTCTGCCAACGAGATCTGGGTTAGGTTCAGTGCTTATTGAATCCGAATGGAGAAGTTGTGGGTTCGCTTCCCACTCCGAACAGTTGCATTCTTTACTTAATTAACATACTTATTTAGAAATTGTCATACATATGTGTGCCATGTCACTACGTGCTCTGCCTTGTAGAAGAAATTAGCAAATGTAGGAGCACTTCAAGTATGTAAGGAGAGCAGTTTGGTATCTCACGCTCTATGCCTGCCCTGTTAGGGACGATAATAATATTTTTTTTTGTCTTGCAAGGATTAACTTAAACCCGGCGTGCCAGCGTTACAAGGTAGCCGTGCCTGACATAACATTACTTAAGAGCTTCGCATCGGGAGCTGTAAAAAGTTATTGCTATTGTGCGACATCGATGTTGCGTTTGCACGATTGTAATGTAATAAAAGAGGGTCCCCGACCCGATGTTACCGTTCGGCTCGCTTCGTTTTTGCCCGATGCTCGCTTGTTTTTCTGCGCGGTAACCGAGCTGGACGCGCTCCATCTACGCACCGCGGTTACCGCAAAAAACGAGACATAACACGTTTCAAACGATCGTGTAATGGCTTTGAATTTTCTTGAGTTTATTAACCCCTTTTCGTGAATGTTGCTAATCGGAATGCACAGCGCACGTGTTGGAGCAGTCGCTACCCACCAATGTTTGAGCTGAAATCCATTGTGTACGCTGTAACACTAGGAAGATAAATAAGTGGGAATATTTTGCCATAATAGATAATGTTGAACTCGTAATTTAACCTGATCTGTTGGTTGGCGGGTAACATTGGTGGTGCGATGGCAACTTCAGGCTCACGGTTGTCGGCATTTTTTTTATTAGCCTAGTTATTAAGATTTTTATTATTGTCATACATATTATTCTTATACCTTGTAAATGGCTAAGAAATTTTCTATATGTAATTTTACCGTTTAATACAGTGAAAATAAATTTCAGATTGGGCCAGCCGTTCATTAGAAGCTAAGTCACGACAGCACGTTTACGGTTTACAAGCGCTTGACTCCGGTCGTGTAATTGGAAAAAACAATTATAGTCTTTTGTCAATCTGTTGGATGGACAAGCGCGTATAAGTACAGGGTTGTATAGGCTGTGTTTTTGTGATTTCTGTGATTAGTTATAGGCTTTGATCGATACTAAGGAGGGTAAAACACGCAGATTAAGTTGAATAGTGCCATATGTACAAACGAGAGTTGCTTAATGATATAAAATATCTGTTTAATAAAGGATTTTATACCCATTATCCGTGAATTCGTACTGGAGCAGTGTTTTGGAGTAAGCTCCGCGCACCCCATGTTTACGCGCAATGGAATTTAATTTCAATCAATTTCACAGAGTATTTACGAAACTGCCAGATAAAAAAGATTTAAAATTGTACGAAGAATAATTTACTTCACGATTATTAATAAAACAAGTACGATTTATACGAAATAGGAACTGCAGTTTCAGCATATTAATTAAAAAAATACGAGTAACATTTCAGCTTTACAACTTCAAGCCTCCGCTTATTATGGGAATGTCGGAAGAGATGTCATACTGGCGTCGGGGGAATATAAATGTCTTTTGCGTATTGTAAAAACCGGCCAACTAAATTAGACTTTATTGTAATGGACTAAGGTTCAAGTTCACTTGGGACACTTCGATTGCCGTTTTGTGTACACGCATACTTGTAGATTATTTTCAAAGTAAAATTTATGATTACATCTATGAACTATATTTTTACTGATAATAATAAAGGTGATAGGTATGATCAACGTAACTTAAACGTAAACTTATTATATACTGAAAGTTAGTCGTCAGATTCTTGTGTCACGTGCGCTTAATTCGCTTAACTCACTGTGATATTCAAAAGAGCGGCAGATTAAAAAATTTCTTCCTTGACATTTCCAGTTCACGATTCATATGAATTTGTTGTATTATTTCTTATATAATGTAGCATATCCAGTCCGATGACTCATTGGTCACTGGCAGCATAACTGGGCGGTCAGATCCACGACATTAGCGGCTGCATAAAAACAGCATCGCTTTATATGGTAAAAATCTAGTAGTGATCTAGTTCTAGCGCCGCTCCCTGAGCTGTGTTTTTACTAAACCTGATTTGAAAATACCAATAATGAATTGGAAAAGTATATAGCGTATACGAAACAAAAGGTTACCACAATCTAAGACAGTACTTATTTAATTCTAAGATAGAGAATCTAGTCTGATTTTAAATAGTAATTTTTTGACACATCTGTGGATGAATAAACCAGTTAATATTAGATGATATACATATATATAACTAACTGTCACTAGTGTATGTGTGCCCGGTGCATGGCAAAAGGCTCACCACCTATTCCATTGTGGGACTTAAAACGTAACTGGTGAAATGTAGGGGTGTACTACACTCCTCTGCCTACCCCTTAGAGGATTACAGGCGCGATGATACGTCACAAGTAATCTCTCCATGTCACTAAAGGTTGGCCAGAATACTGTACATCTTTAAGCCCGCCCAATGTTCATTCCGTCAGGGAAGCATTCGGTCACTTATTCAATAATCCTGTTCGAAATTACTCGCAGACACAAGTCTCTTTTCATAAAATATTGGCGCTTATGTAATTGTTTCGCTTTTATGTTATATGAAAATGTATATATACCTGCGTATTTTCTTATTTATACTGTTTACTATGTAATTTTTGCGATGTTTCCTTTGTAACGTATTTTTACGAACGAAATCGTCGACATATATAGTTTTTCGCGTAGGTATCGAAGGTGGAATGTTGGTGCACAATCAAGATGGCGAGCGACTTCATTGTCTCACCGCTGTGTTCTCACACTGCTCGCTTTGAAAGCGGTCGACCTCTCCTGCCCATTATTTATTCATTTCCCGTTATCATTAAGTGGGCGTTCTAAGATCGAGATTTGATGTTTGTTTCTCGTCGCCGTCAACATTACACTATGTTACATTGCAGATGTAATGTTTACTTGCCCGTGTTGTATGCCTGCCTGTGTATCGTGTTTACTGATATAACATTCGATTCAATTGATAATGTGTTGCCCACACTTTTATTTTTTATAATTTCTATTATGAAAGTTAAATTCTTATAAAAGCTTTTAGAAATTGTTACATGACTATTTAATTATTTGTCCCGGTGGCTCTCGAGGCGAACCTGATTCCGCTAGTACGGGTCCTGAACAAAAGAATTTCTGAAAACACATACACACAAGTTTTGATACACATTGCCATACGATGTCAATTTTGCTAGTGATAAATGTTTTATTTATATAAGATCCTTAATTCGCATTGGAGCACAATGATTTTGCTTACGCAGTTTTGAAATGTCGAAAGCTTTCAAAGATTTACCAATAGATAGCCAGATAGCTTATTATGGCGTTTATAAATTCTTTGTTTGTCAAAATAACAGCTCTGCTTATTATCCAGAATAGTTTATCTATGAATAAGGCATCCTTTATCGTAATATAATCAAAAACGTGCAAAAAAATTAACAATAATTGTTTCGTTCGCTATATTTGGAGCCGTGCAAAAAATACTTCAATCTAACAGACAATAGTGCAATCCATTATGAAATATCTGAGTATTTCAAAACGACTTATACTTATAGACATACAATGCCTCATAAACCGACCTCTAAACCCGCCTTCAGATGACTGAGTAACTTAAATGAAATCATCAAATGCAAAAACACGTAAAGGTAAACGCACATTGGACGTAACGAAAGGTATAAATGTTTTGAATGTTAGGTATATTTGTATATTCTAAAAGCAAGGGTGAATAAGCTTTATTTAGACATGGTCTACCTTAGCTCGGATATGTACTTACTATCAGATTAAGTACCGGCCAAAAATAATCTATTTCAAAAATCATATTCATATAATTTCAAAGCCTTCATGCAATTACATAGTCTTCACAGATTGATCGGCAGAAAGTAACGATTTGGAAGAATTCGTTTTGATTGCTAGGATTTTGACCGTTGGAAATTAATCTCAGGCTCAGGAAAGCCTTAGCATAGTCTGTGTGGGTCAAGTATACGGGTCAGATGTACATACTACAGAGGTCGACGAATGTCACAATGAGGTTTTTAAGCCACAGGTTGGTCAAAATAGTTGCAAGTCTAGCCACATCTAAGAGAAAATGTCAAGAAGTCTAAAAGGTTCAGGATTTATCACGACGTGTATATTTGAAAAGTTACAGTTTTGAACCCGAGCCCGAGACTCGTCCAGTAGCTAGCTGAATTCCAAACCACCAGGCTATCACAGCTTTACAATTATATCTGTCGTTATTTACTGTGACTGTAACCTAAGTTATTTACAAGTGGCTTAGTAAAGCACACAGTTGCATAACCGGTTAACTGTCAAGCTGCCGTATCGAGGTCACACATGGAACAAATAAAAGCATTCTAATACACCTTACATCGTATCGCGCTAGTAATATAATAGTCTAGATTGGTTTGATATTCCACGCAAGATCTTATATCAATCTATTTTAAATACAAAAAAAACACTTAATATAGAGTTAACTTAATAACACAAAGATTGGGAAGCTTACGAGAATATATTATCACAGTGATACAAAATTGCTTAATTAATTTACAAATATTTCTGTTACAATTAACGTAACATCACGCCTGTTATCCCCTAAGGGGTAGGCAGAGGAGTGTAGTACACCCCCACAATTCACCAGTT
>DWDX01000868.1:0-22120 GCA_018245675.1 Agara michaeli | reverse complement strand
TTGATTTAAGGGATTTGCCTATAATATATATATTCAAATTTGTCTTAACATAATGGTTGGCCGTGAATAGATTTGTAAAAAATTTTTAAACCTATGAAATTATTTATCGACTGTTGTCCTCTAAAGGATGGTACCTACTTAATGTTTATGACTAGTCGTCACTCATCTAAAAGCGTACCGCACCAGGCATCGTTTTACTTACAAAAGTTTGTTATCTGCCGCGATATCAGGAAAACGATTTCAATTCAGCTCATTCTGTTGACTAACGTTTAGTCATAATAATGTTTAGTGGACGACCGCCCTTATCTTGCGCGAAAATTGTATTGCATAATGCTGACGAGCAGGACGGTTTTAACGATTATTATAATTTGTAGGCATCTCTAAAGCCGGTGACGGTTGCCGTTTATGGGTAAGATAAGACGAATGTTAAGTTGCATTTTGCTATTTACGTTGCCACTTTAGAGAAGTAAGAAGAGACGAAATATTTTTTAATGTGTAAGCGTTTATTCGTTCCTTAAGTACAGTGGTAGTTCTTTTTACTATACACAAGGTTTGAGTTTGACTACGAGTTCACCTGATTGTAAGCGTGTTGCAATCCAGTCTTGCCTATTTCCTCTTTTCATGCATAATCTCAAAAACTTGAATCTGCTAGAACTTTTTTCATAAGAAAATTTCAGCAGGGACAATTGTTAATAACTAAGTAACCAACAGGGGATTTTTAAAGAGTCATGATTTTTTTGACACAACGTGATAGCCACATATAAAAATGAGCGCTAAAATATTTTACAGAACGTACTTATTACTAGTTGTGAATACACCTCACTTGTATACAGGCCTAGTATGTTGAAATAAAGCGCGTTCCGCTATGAAATATGAAACGATGGATATACGAGGTAAGTTAGTGTGAAATTGTAAAGGCCAATTTGTCACTGCTGTCGTGTTTACGTTAGGCGAGAAGGTAGTATTACGTGCTTGTCGTGTAGCGATTATTTTATTGACTGAAAGCTGGTAATAATTCATTTGGAATTATGAACTACTAATGAACCGAAACTACGACTATTTGTTTAATATTAGCACGTGAGCAATGTTATAATATAATACATACGAGTGTAGTTTTGTCTTCACTTTGTGACATACTACATTTTACAAATTATTTTAACCGTTTATAATTTACTGTTTTAATGGACTTACAACTGCCACTCATCCACGTTTCGATGTGGTCGTCCGTCAAAAATTAATCTTTTGCCATCCGATTGTTCTAGGTAATGTAATAAAATTGTTTTTTTTTTTATGTGTGTACTAATTATTGTTTTGGTTCTGCATTCGACTTGAATCGCACTTTTATTGACAGTTTCCGGTCCGGGGAAGTAGACTGCATGCGAAAGTAAGTAGGTTTACCAGTCTCTTCTTAATGGTATCCGATTTTCTTAGTAAAAGCAGAGATCTTTCGTACCTAAAAATTCCCTATTTATTGTCAATGTAAAGAGGTTCTCCAATCTGATCCGATTGTGCGAGTTATATACGTAATTGTATTGTACTACAATCAAAGGTCACCTTCAGTCTCGAATGAATTTTCTGGTTAATCTGTCTTAACAATACCGAATAAATAATACTGGATATATCGCAGATAAAGCGTTATCGATCTGTTATAGGCTGTAACTTTTAGTAACATTTTTGTCCAGTGATTAGGATTTATTAAGATGTTACTTGTTATTTTCATACTATTTTTACGTTTTTACACAATTCATTGATCGTAATTTTTTTGCTGTATATTAAACATTTGTAAAGATCACCTTTATGTAAAGTGCCTTGGAATTTATATTACTGTGCCATTATTTTAATGGTTAAAATTCAATCAATAAGGGATGAGTTTATAAATTGAAACGATAGTTGCAACATCGTTGCATATATTGCACTATTTTGCACCACGCTGTTCCAGTCCGGATTGGCTTAGATATAGGCGTGTTACAGATACAAACAGCTTACCTGTACTTAAATGAATAGCGTAGCAATAAAACATCTGTATTTTCATATAACACTAAAGACAGAAATCACAAATTTCAACGGTCTAGCTATTACGGTTCAATAGATAAGGTTCCGAGACAGACGAGCAGACAGACAGACACCGGTGTCTGTATATATTACTATAAGATCCTGTTTCTACTATGTTTGTCTTGACAAATCTTAGCAGATGTTTTGAACATCTGTCAATTTAGTGTAAATTCAACGAAACGAACGGAATAAGAGGCTTTCTTAAACAGACTTTAATTAATATGATTGAAGTCTGACAAATTGTCTTTCATTTTAGGTTGGTTGCTTATTTTCAACGATACTGGAAGTCTAGTAAAGTCGGGTTTAAAAAATTATGTGTACTTACATGATAATGTATACTGATAGTGAAACTGTACTTAATGTACTTTAGTTGTGTGTATAGTAGAAATAAGGATTGAACATATTTATTTTATAGAATGTTTTCGATAATTACATTAGCATGAAATCATTGTAAGTTTTATTTTACTGTGATTTTTTCACAGATTCTTACTTAAATCTTTAGTTTGTCTTTAATATTTGTAAAGTGGAACGGAGACAGAGTGAACAGCGAGGGTTGGAAAATAATGTGTTCGTAATATTCTTAGCTCATATGATCCTTGACAGCTAGATCAGCTACACTGATGAGCTTGCTAAGTCGCAAATTAGTGTGTCGAATAGCGTGTCACTTGCGCCACTAATTGTTTGTTAATGAATTTGAGACGCGCCGCATGCATGAAAGTGAGTAAGGAAAATACACGCGTTGTTACTACGCGAACATGTATGCGAAAACTGGAATCTCTCACGGGCTTTTAAAGGATTTGATCTATAACAATTTGAAGGAGAAAGCTTTCGTAGTATCGCGACATAATATAATAAATGCACTGCACCGTTTAGTTTCTATTTATATATGGTTATCATCATTAGAAGGGGGCATTACTTAGGTAGAGAATGGGCTATCATTCATAAACTCTTAGTGAAAATAAGCTACTGGTACGATATTGGCGAATTAACTCAAAAAAACTTGCCCCTTTTGATGGTTTCCGTCGCATGCGCTACATTTATGTATTTAAATAATGTAGAAAAATTATTCAACGTGGAACTACTTCCCAAAAAGTACACTATAGTAATAGATGACTATATTTTAAAGTCATAAAAATTTAAAATTCGTTCGTAAAGAATGCTTTATCTGCGAAGGTGTTTTTATCGACATAGTATTAATTCTTATCTAACTAAATATTTTAGCTGTCTTAAGTATTTAATTCAGATCAAAATTATCTCTTTCATTTAATATTGATATCCGTGCGGTCGTGAGGCGGGTCGCTATTTTGAAGCATAAATGGCGATCGTTAACTTAAATAATGTAACAAATTATTAATTAACATATACGTATAATTGACTGACTGAACATGAAATAAAACGAAACATGAAATGAAACAGAATCATTAATTTTGGCAGGTATCTAGTATATGTAAGAGACGTAAGCTATCGTAAGGGTCAGGCTATCGTAAGTTTAGATGAAAGTTTTATGTTTTTGCTGTTAGAGACATAAATGTGAGTTATTCTGGTTTGTCGAATGCGATATGTCACGAGGATAGCCGAGCATTCCCGAAGTTACTGTCAGCGAGACATAAAGACAAGATCGCGCAAGCGGGCATGCACACGAGGATATACGTCATTACGAGTGCTTGAGTCGAGCGCGTTTTTTTGAAATTTCATTTTTGGTACATGAACATTCATTTTTGGTACGTAGTGTGTGGGAATTTTGTATAACTTATGTTTAGGCTAAAATATTGGATGGTATATAGATTTTTTACACAATATTTCTTCACATGCGAAGTCGTGACGGGTCGCTTGTTATCTATAAGTGTCGACAGTTAACAACCGGTTTTAGAATTTTCAATATATTAATTTACGTAACACTTGAATTGTATACATAAACCTTAGTTAGTCTTCATCGCATACTCCTTGTTAAAAATAATTTACTTACTTGAGATGCACAAAATTTGAACATTAACAACTAGAAAATTCACAGGAACAGATTTTTTTTATACAATATATAGTCAAATAAGTAAATATTATTTCTTTGCTGGCGTGTAGAGTCAAACTAGGTACTATGTATTTTC
Source organism: Agara michaeli (assembly GCA_018245675.1). Lineage (NCBI taxonomy): Eukaryota > Metazoa > Arthropoda > Insecta > Lepidoptera > Hesperiidae > Agara > Agara michaeli. The sequence goes on along the minus strand of DWDX01000868.1, from coordinate 17,966 downwards.
AAATTTTTTAATCAAAATACATGGAGTAACCGTATTAATATTCATTAGTTCACCCCAATTACAAGGATGCTGTACTTGTATATGGTAGGTCGACTGATCTTGTCAAGACGAAATTCGCCCAGATTTAACCAAATTACTCTGACCTTAACCCATGCAAATAGGCTTTCGTTTCTAAATTGACGATTGTATGCGTTTTATTACTGTATATTCATACGTATATAAAACGGGCCTCTTGGTCTAGTGGTTAGAGACCCTAACTGCTATGCTGGAGGCCGTGAGTTCATTTTCCACTCAAGTATAACATTTGTGTGCTAAGGACATTCAATTGTTTTTTTTCTGTGTATTGATATATTAAATATATCTGTATAAGAAATATGTATGTTTATCAGTTGTCCGGTTGTCATAACACAGGTATTTAACTGCCTAATTTGGAATCAGATAGCCAGATTACATATTATCATATGTATCACGAATAGTAAAATGATTGATTAGGTAAGTCAATAAATGAGAATACAAAAATTTATATGTGCCTGTATTGCTGTTGTTAATATTCAAGGAGACAGCAACCGAAGAAACTTCAGCCGTCGGACGGCAACGTGAGCAGTGGAAACCAAATTACCATAATCATCTTAATTATGGCGCTTAATGCAATTTGATGTTTTACCGCGAAGTTTAATGGATTCCTATAAAAACCGGGTGCATGTTTGTCACTGGCATTAATAGTGACAAGTTCAACGTAACCTATAATATTATATATCGTTAATGCGTTGTTGCGTGTAATTGTTCACGGAATGCCTTATTGCCCATTGTAAATGTGTTATATGTAATACACAAATGCATAGACAAAAAAGAGGGTGAACGTGTTGATTTGCGAGACGCTTCAATTTCTCAACACAGTCAACCTCTCCGTTCTAAAAGAAGTTTCGGTGTAAAAGCAGTACCTATGTGGTCTACCGTCTCTTTCTCTATTGCGTTAGACCTGTGGAATGAAGGGAGTAAGATAGCAGTCAGTTCATTGTCTGTTGATAGTCAATGTTGGGTTCTTAATTTAGCATGTCATTGCTCTTAGATATCTCATAGGTTGTGACGTGACACAATTATGTAGTCAGATTTCAAAACATAACAACACTTTATATGGAGTGACTGTAAGTTGAGTTTTTTTCCAATAACTTACCTACTTCGTATTTCCTAATTTTCCAATTACTTTTTCCTTTTCCGATACTTTAACTTTACGTGGCGCTTCTCAAAGCGTTCAGTTTTATATGAATTAAAATCTATTTTCCTGATTTCGTTTTTGCATTTTCAATTTAGGTTTTTTATCTCTTGTAGGTATTAGAAAGTTAGATACATATATGTATGTCTAGTCTCTAGCTGGTTGCCTAATTACCAAAACAAAATACAATATAACAATACAATACAAAAAGCAGCAAATGTGTGTCTGATTTTAAATCAGATTTCTTTATTTATAAAAATTGTTCGAATAACTCTGATAGTTTTTACTGCTTGGCGAAAATAGGTATAACAGATAAAGAAGTAAAACTCTACACTACATAATATAAATTAAATATATCTACATTGTCTGTTTTTATATAGTCTTTACGTTTATTATGCACCCAAAGGGTTGTAAATAAGATTCATAACGTCAGGTGAGCCAGTGCTTTTCAAGTGGTTTTTGGCGTCACCTTAGCGGAATGAAAAGACGCCGCGAAGAAGTCGGTGAGAGCGGCTGATCTCAGTTAAAAATAGTGATCGATTTGGCGCGAGGAGTGATGTCGCGATAAGTGCCTCGTTTCACTGTATCTTTTGATGCACCCCCGATAGCTGCCAGATTTATTAAAATAATCTAGAAGTTGGTGATGTCGAAAATAAATGTATAATGTTCAGTTTATACCAATTATTTAGTGCGATAAGAACATTTACGACATAAAATCCGGGTTTCTAATTAATTCAATTGCATTTTAATATTTTGTTGACGTTCCTTCTTCGTACCCTCCATATTCCATTATCAGGCAGTATTAAAAGTTATGAGGGACAGGTATAAAGATTTTTGTAATCCAAAAATTACTTATGAGATAATATACAAAAATGTAAGTGTGTGATGGCAGTGTTTATATTTCAATTAAGAGATACGCCACATATCACTTTACATTAGTTCAGGGATTGGAATGAACTTATTTCTGTTAAGTAGTATATTTTATTTCGGGTTTTCATAGCGCAGATATCATACAAGATGGGACGAAGAAAATGGCTTTATAATAGTCTGAGTAACTAGCCGTTCAGATGCGTCGTAGCACTTCAAGCAATAGTAGATAACTTGTTTTTCCTATTTTTCATCACAAAAATGATATTTATAACCATTATGTATAATCTTTACATTTTGGTATGATCTTTTTTAGAAATAAAAGTTTTACTGTGTTGTTGTATATCCGAGTTCCTTAGACAGCCCATGAGGAACAGCGCTTGCAGAACAAAATGGCCACTGAAAGATTAATGATGGCTTGATTTAATCAGTTACGATACCTACCTTATTTTAATGGCTACGTGTTAAGTAAACTTACACTGTTAAAGTTTAAAATATAATATCAAAGTTTAATCTGTACAGGAATATCATAGTAGGTGCTATTTAAGTTGGTAGGGTAATTTTTAGCGCTGGAAATATGTATTTTCACGGTCAAACAGCAAGTCAGAGACACATTCGACAGTGACATAACGTCGGAACTGTTGTACGGAAGGCCACACAGCATCCCTATCTGTAGCGTCTACGTAACAGCACACGATATGAACGCTTCGCGGGGTGAAAACCCTTTGGTAGTCGCACAATAACATAAGAGACGCGGAGGGAACAAAGTAAATAGGAATTAAGACAGAGGGTTCAAGGGCTAGAATCGTAGGTAAAGTTCGGAGCGAACTGGTATATTCGTCCTGCTCGCTCGAGGCGCTAGGCTGCGACGCGCAGCGCCGCTCCGCGACTCCAGTCGCGGTCTGCCGGCCGTCGCGACGCTCGGGGCCGCTCCGCCGCCCGCCGCTCGCCGGGCCCTCGCCGCGTATCATGTGGGAGACGTGTGAGATGCACTGCTCGGTCTGAGTTCTGCGCTCGGCGAGAGCCCCGCCGTTTGACGCCCGCAGGACTTCGTGGCCGGCCACGCTCTCTCCTCTCGCTCTGCCGTACTTCCTAGTGCAGTGTGCCACTGGAGCATTGTTTTATATTTGCACGGCTCTGTGATATTCCGTTTTTATTCGTCGCGTATACTTCGTGAAAATTCCTCTCGAAATGTGTTTAGTTGTGAGTGGTTGTAACGTGGATGATTTCATGATATCGGTTCGCTAATGGGCACAGTTTGTTTAGGTTTATGCAGGAATTACGAATATTTCGCACGATGCGACGCGATCACTGTTACGACACATAAGATAACAATATAATCTGATAATCACGCGGTAAAAACATTCATTAACGCCGCACACGGTATTAAGTTAAGGCGGCTAGTGTGTAAAATGTCATTTTATAAACATGTCAAGGTTTTCTAAACACGAATACTGTGTACACAATATTTTGTTGCATAATGCACGAATTGTGAATAAAATGTACAAATAAATTTCTCGTAATGAACATACGTAAGTACGACAATGTTAGATAAAAATAAAACATACAATATTTTCAGAGTTTTGAAAAACTTAAACAAGTTATTAAAATAATGTTTTCATAATTATTAATTAACGTTTGATTTATACACAATTTGTTATATTATTACAAGTAACAAAATAAAGATAACCATTTGAAAACAAAATTGAGTTAGCACAAATGTAATATAATTGAGCTAAAGCATTTCGTAATTTAACAATGTGTCATGTGTCATATCAGGCAATGTTAATTAATCTTCCGTGTCATATTTACTGACATTACTAGGATATTTATTGACATAGTACTGAGATTACATTATAATACATATTAGAAATATATTAATAATTACATATTACATATTACTTGGGATTTTTTTTGACATAATGGTAACATTAAAGTAGTAAAATTGTTTTTTGATTCGAATGTCTTCTTTCGTGTAAATAATAAAATGTAACCATATTTCACTCTTTAGTTGTTTACGACTTTGAATGAAATAAAAAAAGGTTTATACATGAAAATATAGTCACCTATTTTATGCTAGTACATAGTTGTAACTTACTTCAGTTATAAATAAATTGAGTTTATTTCTAGATATGTAAATAATGGCTATATCTATGAGAATATTTGATAAATGTTCCACTTATTTGAATTCAATTATTCACACTTGTTGGTGGTCAAAATGTTGCTACCACTGTCTGTTGCTACTATAGATCCAGTAGCACTTTTGCGATTGAACTGAAAATTTTGTAAATAATAACCATTTGCATCATTCAGCATATTTAAGGGTAATGTTATCAATCGCTATTATAGTGCTCGTGGATTGGCCCTAAGTGAACCAGCCCAACAATAAATCTCAAATGCTAAATCATAGTATGTGTCGCGTAGTTGTGACGAAATTGATTGTTCGCAGTTCATTGTGGGAACGAGCACGCATACACCATTACCCAGTTAGCGATGACGGCTACAAAAATGACTGGCAATTGAACTCGCGACCGCTCAATGAGCAGTAATTGATTGTATGTCCCGATCGTTATATTTGTGGCACCAATCTTCACATGCCATTGTCATGGACAATTGCATACTTGTATATAAAAGGCGCCCATCATACAGGCACTCGGCTACTTAATAAAGATTGCTAACGACTTGCCCGTTAAAAGCTACTGGAAAATCAATAGTCTATTTTCAACTATGTCGCCACTGTCATGTACGTATTCATTATTTGAACGACATATGCATAAAAAATATTCAAATAAGCTTTAAATACGATCTTCCTGAAGTGAAATGGCAGAAACTCAATATTTTTGCATTAGAACATATTATGTACCTATTTATAACATATATGTATACAATATTTACAAACCGGGTCTGGTACTACTAGACACATACGTGCTGTTAATGCGTATTTATAAAAAAAATATGCAGTCTACCTACATCCATATTAACTTGGCAGCGAATCAATTTTAATTTGCAGGTGTTGCCAGTTTAAGTGTAAATTTTCAGTCTTCTTTCAAACACTATCAATTGATTACATTAAATTTGAATAGAGAAGGTCGGTAAAAGGACATGATTTATTCAGAACTCCAGTATCCCATTCAATTTCTACGTAGTACTTTGTTTACTATATTTATTTATTTTTGAAATTAATCCTAAATATTATTATTATAGATTGTATACAATAAGTTTAGAAATGCATTAGCAAAAACAATACCTAGTTCTAATATCTCAAATATGAATAATGTTTTTATGCAAACACGTAGGAACGTATACATTAAAGGAATCTTGAAGACATTTGTTGAAGGTATATAATGAAGCAGCATTAAATTAAATTTCCTGTGGGCCTACTGTGAGCACAATACTTTTATCATTATACAGAGCAGATTAATTACGACCCGCCATCGCTCACTTCTATTGTATTGGAGGATACAACGAAAGCTTTTGGCCTAGTTTATTTGCTTACGTTTTGGTTACATATGAATACTTACAATTTTTCATAAAAATAAGTTTGAATTATTGTACTCGTGTCTGTAAAGGAACAGCTGTATTCAACAGTTGTCAACTTATTCCTATCCTGTCAGCAATAATAATGCAACTCAAAAGTTGAGAGGAACTTGAAAAGGAATTAACTTTAATATCCGACACTAAAATAATAATATGTAAAATGCATTTAGATTTTGTTTTTAGAAGTATCGATTAATCGTGCGAAATCGGATTCTAATACAAACATAACATAGACATGTAAGTTTTGAATATTTGGGAGCTATTTATAATAGTTCATGATCAAATAATCGTTTTCTTTTACTAGTCTTCAGGAACTTAGTTCTTAGGGATAGTTCGAATCCGAGCTTATTTTTATTGATTAGATTAAATACAGCTGTAATTGTAAGATCAATAATCTTTTAGTGTCTCTGTTATTATTTTCTCATGTCCGGCATCTTTTATATACCATTGCTGGAGACATGGCAACTTTTAATGAAATTCAAAATTAGGCTTTTCTTGAAAAAATCATGTAATCGATATTCGCAATCAACCATTCACTAATCACGCTACCGTTTAAATCAAAGTAGGAGAGATGTCACCAAAATTTCTGTACTTGAACTGCTTAAAACCCATTGCCTTCATCAGACGTCAAAGAGAACTCTTAACAGGGTTATACTGTTATCGCATACAACATTGTGGTGTTTACTTTCGTTTTTTAGCTGATTAAGAAATGTTTTTTAACGCTGTTTCAACAGAAGATGCGGATAAATGTGGAAGAAAAGTAATTTACTTTATTATAAAGATAGCGTATTTATAATCATCAGTATTTCTATAACGTCTACTCGGGGTATTTGGGGCGTCAAATCTAAAAGTACTGTCTATTTATGGGTCAATCGTTTAAAAGTTGGCAGAACATCAGTAGAAGGCGATTCGCGTAGAATACGTTCGAGTACCTCGTAAATGAAGGTCGTTGACGTGGACAATTTACTCAAAGATGATCGTTGAGTAAATATTTTTGACTTAATTGTCAGCGTTAGTACACAACAGGCTTATGAAATTTCATGCAAGCGTAAGATAGTAAATGAACTCCTAGCTTGCTGGGTATCGAAGTTATTGAGACCTGAATTCAACAAGTCCGGTACACCGTCCGCCAACTTCAAGAGGTTTTAGCTAACTGCTATGACGACCAATTTTAACAACAACAATAACTTCTGATGAAACATAGAAATATTACTTCTTTTCTGAAACAAAAGTAAATCCGAACAATATCGTAAATCCGAAGAAAGAGAACCACCTAGAAAACGCTTCGGCGGTCGTTAAGGAAATGTTAAGTGTATCTTTGCATTGCAAGGGGATTTTAATGGATTATCTTCGCACATGTACTACAATAAACATAGCATATTACACAAATATTGTATCAGCCGCCTTACCTCATACACTTCGTAAAAACGGCCTGAAACTCTTCGGCTGCCCAAAAGTTGGTTGTAGTAACAGGACAATTCAACGTTTCGAACCACGTTCACCTTACTTACCAGATCTCGCTCATTACTTTGTATATAAAACATAAAGTAGTAACAGATACTAAACATAAAAAGTTACTACAGGTGTTCAGTTTAAAAGTTCAAATGGCGTAATACCTTTTATAAATAGGGGCAAGGTAGAGAATGAAAATAGTTTTAAAGATGATTTCCGAAATGTTGTTGTTGATATATTGAATGAAATTGAGATGGCATCGAATAACTGCCTGATGATTTTTCAGAAAAATTAACAAAACAAAATATTACTTAACAATTACATTTTTATAATTTTGGAGACATGCATTTTAAGTACGTAAGTTTACAAGTTGTAACCGTTTTTAATTGAAATTAATGGACAAAAAATATTTCGCACTGTTAAATATGTTCAGGGTGTCCATTGCATTCTATAGAATTGCTGCGATTTCAATGCTTCAATGGGAAAACGTATACGGAAACCGCACGTGGAAGACGGACGTAGAAATGTGGTGGAATGTACTCGTTAGAAATTCCGATGTGATATGTAAATACTTACTTCAATGTCACTGGATGTGGAAGCTCAATCTTTGAATTAATAATTCCAGACGGAGTGATTATGTGTCTGATTGGGTGTTTGCCAACATGTATGTGGAGATAATCTTTTATGTCACCATCTTTTGCAATTTGATGTAAAGTGGTTATTTACCGCGTGTATCTAAATATAACTTTTGGTAGAATTTCCAAAGACGTAGCAATTGAAAAATGACGCTGACCTTTTATGGTAATATCGTTCGCGTTTATCACAACGATATTTATCATTGGTGTTCATTAAAATGAATTTCGTGAACAACAAATTATATGTATAAATAGTTATAATACATGATTTTACTAGGCTCTGTTGAGAATCCTTATCATGAAATCATTTCCAATAATTTACTTTCTTTTATTGTTATAAACATAATAACATGGTTATTGGATGGTGACTTTCAGTTATTTCAAATTATGGTGCAACAGTTTTGAACTTTAAATATTTTTTCTTTTCTATTTATAGGTTATAAATAGAGTTTCAGTGATCTTCGGAATGTTGTACATTTCTGTTTTAATAGTATTGAAAAGTTACTAACATAGCAAAGTTTAAACAACGGACTGACATATCAATACTTTGACTTATCTTCACTAATCTTTAAGACTGAATTTTCAACTTTTTACGCTTTTACCTTTTGTAGGGATTTTTGGTGTCAAGTTTTGGAAAAATCGGTTCGATGTGTGGGGTAAAGAGTGTAGTGTAACATTTTTGATGTTGAAAGTGTTGTACAGAGTGAAATTACAACTTCGAAGTTGTGTAGAGGCGCGGGCGCGTTGGGTCGGAGGGTGCGCACGGCTCCAAGGTGGTCGGAGGCGGGGTGTTCCGTTGCTGCGTGCCCTGGTGCGGGGCGCGCGCGGCGGCGCCCGTCGACGACGCCGATAATGCCTTAGGAGAGAGCAGTCCACAGCTCTCGCAAGAGGAATACGGTGAGCTTTATTACCTTTCTCAAGTTCCAGAAAATGTACCTCGATTTTATTCCGGTAGTGTCTTCAATTTTGTATTATTTGTTATCACGTTATTTTTAATATGATTTAATATGATTAATTTTTCGTTTAGAATAAAAACAAACATCAACTTAGCTTTTACGTGAATACAACTAACAAAGATAAGGGGTACTTAATACAAATTTACCTATTTTACATAGTTCTGTAACTAAAATCATAATAACATATATACAGTATTAAAAAAACAGCTATACATAAGAATAATATGTGGAATCTAATGTCGAGGTTAACACTTTCCTTTACTTTAAAACAGGAAGTTACGGCTTGGATACCTGGCGTGAGTCCAATGAGTTTTTATCTTTTACACTTGTTATTTGACAAATTTACAAATTCTTTTAATGAAATGTATCATCTGTTTAAATTACTTTTATCGGAATATGTCGCGTAAAAAAAATTGAGCATACAAGTAGCTCACGCGATAGGTTGCGAAGCGACTTCGAGCTTATGTATATACATGTATCTAGACTTCAATACCGCGTTTCCACGCCGTATAATAAACATGATCAAGTGTAATACACATAACTTGTCGTTTTGACTTCAGGCACTGAACTGTAAGAGACAATTCGTAGTTTCCCGAAGGCTGTCCAGCCGAGTCAGATCCTTCGAAAGTGACCTTTCGCTCGAAGTTACAGTTACCCATTAAAATTAATTGACCCTGGTAAATGTACTCGGCTACACGAGAAGAATGTGTACTATGAAAGTATCTGTGATATATACCTGAAAAGATTTCAGATTTTGTAATTCTACAATTTAACTTCACACAGAAAAATTTCGTGTACGTATTTATCAGCACATATGTACCCATTGTGTTCACGTAGAGGGAGAAAATTCTAAAGACCGGCATACTTTCACAATCCTTAAAGGATACGAGTTGAAAAAAAAGATATTCCGATTTTCTGAAACGTGATTTAGAAATGTCATTTATTGGCGAACATCTAATTGGTTGCTAAAAGGTTGATGAAATATTATAAAGATTTCTATGCAGTGTCCCATTAATTTGCTACAAGTGTACTTCAATATAATACAATATCTAGTTTTTGTTCAATCAATGGAACAAAATCGAGGTACATATACCTATACTTTTTAATATTACGTTGATTTTATTTCATATTTGATATTTTTAATGTCTTTACGTGATTCTCAATAAAGCAATTTCATCTATCGTAATACGAGTATGATCATCGATGGTACTTTAGATTTGGACGTAATTCAATTATGACCTCGTTTGTAATGGAATAATCTCATAGGAACATTTCAACGGATATATTGCCGGCCGATGATAAAGACGTATTACAGTCGATAAATGAATGAGCTTTACACTTAATATTCTTTGTTTACTTGTGTTGATACACGATGTAAAGCACACATTTGTTAATGAGCTAAGTAGTGTTTTATGCTATATCTGTTTATTGATTTTAACGCAGTACACACGTTTATATCGTATCATATATTATTTATCATATTACGTTCCAAACACATGCATATGGAAGATGTTGATAAAGGAATATTAGCAAACATTTAAAACTAGTCATCAAAGTGTCGATTATGTAATATTGTTCTACGTAATTATAACAGCTCGATTGGAAAATATCAGTCTCGATGGAATAGACAATAATCTACATTAAATAGCAATTTATTAGGAATACAGTACTAGCGTTTCATTATTTGTGTTTGAACAAATCGATTGTGAACCCTGTATCGGTGCTTGGCGTGGTTTTTCATTTAGATGAATAGACCACACGCGTTCTGTGAAATAGAAGATGCAAAAATATTTTAGTTACTACGCGATAAGTTAACTATAGGACATCTACAAAACAAGATGCAACTGTACAGTAACAATTCAAACTTCAAATTCTCTGATTAAGTACGTTATACCCCTGGTTTTATTAATCGTGATATATAAATATACCTATAGCTTTTTAAAAGTTTAAAAGGTTTTGAGTTGAGAGACTTTGCTTTGAAAAAACCCGGGACAACTACATATGTATGTATGTATATACGATCAGTGAATAGATATTTTATATTTTTGTGTCACTTTCTTTTGAACACGTGTTATAAAAAACGCTAGTTTAGTTTGCTCGCTGCTTTGTTTGTTATCAATCGAGGAATAAAATACATCTTAGTAGAAGCATATTACTTAATTATACCTAAAAATTTACCCCAAAAGTTTTGGTATTGGAACCGCTAACCTTAATGGTAATATGGACATTTGGACTATACATTACTATACATGAATATTTATGTTTTACATAATGGTAGAGTATGGTGTTTTGCCATGCAATATTCTATTTATTCAGTGACCCGGCGTTAGATAAGAGCATTGTAATTACTTAGTTAATTGTTGGCGTCGCTTAGCTATGTGAATAAAGCCATTTTGGTGTCTTCCGTGTCTATCACGGTTTCTGCCGCTGTCCAAATATCATTTTATATTTCCCTTTTTAAATCTTTCAACCCTGACTATTTTCTAACCTTTGTTAAATATTAATGGCCTATTGTTAGAATACAATTATTGTTAAGTAATGAAATTTACGGATGGATACTTTTATTCATTTAAATAATATGTGAATTACAAAAAAAAAATAATGATAAAGATAATAAATTTTACGACTTTTATTGTGTAATTAATTCATTTTGATTTTAGACGGACCTTGACGCTTGATAATGTGTTGAGTTAACGATATTCTATCTTATATTTACCTGAAGTTAACTGAATCTGAATTAACAATATTAGTCACTAAAATAAATATAAACCATTAAAAAAAAGGAAGTCACATTCGTGTGGATATAAATAATAAGCCTTAATAATTTTGTACTAGGAACTTCCATGTCATGTTCATATAGGTACCACATACAAACAATAGCCCTTGTTTTGTTTGAATGTTTACCTAATCATATATTGTAAAGAATTAACCATGTGTCTGCGGAGTTGCGGACTCGAACCCCGAGCCGAGTCCAAGGTGGACGCGATGCTGATCACTACGCCGATAATCGCTTACAGTTTGAGTGTAACATCTTATCAGATGTTTACTTACTAGTCGTTTCACTTACTAGTCGTTTCCATGTTCATTAGACTGCCGTTTCATAATCTTTTTACAATCTTAACAATACGACAGAGGATAGTATTTGCTCTGTGATCATTTTTAGTTTGTAAGCAAATTCGTGTGGAAACATATTCACGTGCTTCCAATGACCGTAAAACAATAGAGTTAAGCACTGTGTAAAGTACCTTGTTATGCCGAGCATTGCTCTACACCGCTGATTTCTAACAATGGGTGTATAGTGAATGAGCCTTATAGGTGTTCAATGAAGCTAGAACAGTTTTATATAAACGTCTGAAAACGTAGTATAAAATTCAACTAACATTTTATAAGTCAATTAATAGCCCGGGGGGTATATTATGCTAATGAACCTCTCGTTCTCATTCCTATTTTTGGACGTCTTTGGACTTCTATCTGGAGTACTTCACCGTGGTGTAAGTACGGCAGTGCCTAAGAAATTTCAAATTTTCTTGCAAACAAATCTTTTTCTTGGGGTATGTCCCAGTCACGTTGAATGGTATTATAATGTGTTAATTGGTCTTCGATGCTAACGTAATTAAGATTTAATTGTGTTTCAAATGTTTTTGAGATGAGCTTCCGCTAGTGGTACCTATGAGAAGAAGACTAGTAATTTATATTGCCATTATTGCAATTATTTTGACAATATTACACCAAAAAATATATAATTTCGTTGTTCTTAACGAGTTATACATTACACCATTACCGAAAATGTACAAACAACTACATACAAAAATGTTGTACAAGACATTTGTTACACAGAATAATTGGGTAGAAGTAACAATCCTAATTAGGCTACAAATACATTGCTAATAAATGATGAACAAAGAGATTATCAACTGAGCGATAGATGATGAATACCGAAAGATCAATGAGTTTCCTTATTATAAGCTTGGGTAAATTATTTTTTTATAATAATTATCTTCATTTAATGTATACGAATTGTAAATACGCATATTAATGTTACATTGTATTTGTGAGTTTAGATTAAAATAAGCTGTTTGTACGCTTGGCAACGCGTTCACAGTAAAGAGTAATCGTTCTCCTCTTCGTTAAACCCACTTCTGCTGCAACGGAAAGGACATATAGACTTTAATCCGTCCGGTTGGCTAATCACTCCTTATCTCTGCTACAAACGGATCCTCTCTCGGTACAGATGAGATTCACCAATACGTACGGACTTCAGAACGGAACTACTCAATATAAATTTATTAGCACATCGACACACTTTACGTTCATTCATTGCAAAATATTTTCTATTTATAGATAAGCTTTAAATAAAAGGTCCGCGATGTGAATCGCTGCATTGAATACTATTGATTATTTTTATTTGAATCCTTTACATGTATGTAATTATAAGGTGGCGATATATGGGTATTATTAAACGAAGCGTAACAGAAATCTTTTAAGGCCTCCTGGTATTTAAATATATTCTCTTTATCGAATTTGGAATTTTATTACAGTTTTAAAGCAGCAGAACTTATCATAGACGCAAATTGCGTAAAATAAGGAACGGATTACGTTCGGGATTTGTCATTAATTAGATGAATATACTGGGAGTGTCTCTTGACTCTAGCTTTTCCCATAAGTAGCCCATTGGATAACGTAAATGACACGTTCAAAACAGGTGGTAGGTAATTGTATGTAATGCTTACGGTGTTTGCTTTATACATAAATCCTCACCACCAATTGTGGTACGTATATAGTCAGGACAAAATCAGTTACCGAAACAGAGTTCTATTATCTTAACGATAGTTATGACAGAGATGCCAGTTACGTAAATTTGTTAGCTCTTACTTCTAAATTACCACTGAGTTGCAAAAGTGAATTTTACACCGCCAAAAACTAAGACAATCACAAGAACGTGATAGTCTTCTGAAGCTTGTGTAAAATCCTACCTATCTCATAACTATTTGAGTTCTAATAGTTCGTCAGCTTTTACGGCTGATAGTAAAGGTCACCGTGAACAGTAGATGTCAGTAAAAAATAACTGTTTTCACTTTCTGCTCTGATTTTGTTTTAATAGAGTTGTTGTTAAGGAAAGTGTCCCAAAATTCGAAATAATGTAAATAATATCATATTTATGACAAAAGTGTTTCTACAAAGTCTGAGACACATACATCAAAGTATGTAAAACAATCGAGTTAATACAGTTCTTGTAATGTGTTATTCGTTTACTCCTGGGAATAACAACAACTGACGCAACCCCAAAATATTAGTATCGGTGGTTAGTATCACTACTATTGTTAGCGGGGATATTTAAGTTATGCCGCTGTAATTCTATTTATTTTAACTAAGCGTTCAACTGAATTCAATTAGCAAGTTTTGGATTACACAACAATGTTATTTATGGAGGCGTGATCTGAACTTAAACCAAGACCGAAGAAGGTACTTATACAAATTATATGTTATTTGTTATATAAATACCTTATCAGTAGTAATAAGAAGAATACGATCTAATTGCAATGAATTTAAAACAAATATAGGACCATCATTTTAATTTGAGATTTCTTTGCTTTCAACTTCCCCTAATACTAACAGAAAGTTTGTTTCCCTAAATATAACCCGCATAGAAGTTTAATATTGTTCGTTTGTGTATGGCAGACAAGTTGTCGCCATACCATTTTGTTCATCATGGTGCCAAAAAAACTCGTACCTTAATGTTCCAAACAGACGCAGAAGCAACTAGGATAAAAATTAACAAAGAAAGAAATAGTGCTCACAAAAAGAGCTTAACATTAATTTGACGCTTATATAAAAAAATATGTGAAATAAAAATAGTATTTGAATGATTAATCAAGTCCATAAATAGCCACTACCGTGATCACTTTGCCGAACGGTTCGTCAACATCAAGAATTTGATGTTTAGGCTTATATATAATGTATACCAGTATCTATGATAACAGAGTATGAAATTCTGATCCGACCACAACCACGCCCTCATAATTTATATTCAGAATACCACTGGCTTGCGATGTACAAAAATACGGTACAGTAAGAGATCGGTTTGCCTATAGAACAATATTTTAGTTAGCTCGGTGATCATTCCAAAGCTTTGATGAAAAATAAAACCATGAAAAAACATCAGGAACTGATCTCACACTTGATAAAATATTTGTAAAAGAAACGATTCTTATAATGTTTTACTGTGTCCTTGGATCCCAATCGTAACTATAATGAATAAATATACAAATATGCATAAGATAGTGTGTATGAAATATAAATATCCCTTCAGATTTTTTACACGATTTATTTTGTAAACATTTTTCATTTTAGGTATGTTAGCGTTTTTATTTAAGACAATTTGAAATTTTGCTTTTATCCTTTACTAGCTTTTGCCCGCGACTTCGTCCCGCGCATATATTGTTATATATATGTTATTATACATATAAACCTTCCTCTCGAATCACTCTATCCATTAAAAAAAACCACATCAAAATCCGTTGCGTAGTTTTAATGATCTAAGCATATATAGGGACAGCGGAAAGCGACTTTGTTTTATACTATGTATGTAGTGATGATTGTAAGAATAAAAGGCACCGTCATGTCAAAGGATTACTTGTTCGTTTTATACATCACTATTTCTATCGAAAGTTCACTGCTGAATATTATGTTTTTCTTACGACCCTTTTGGTGGTCCACCGATGAAGCGGGTCTCCTTTCATGATGACGATTTTAGGCCATAGTCTACCGCGCTGGCCAAGTGCGGATTGGTAGAATTCGTAGACCTCAGAAAATATCTCTAAGGTGTGCAAGATTTCCTCACGATGTGTTTTCCTTCTCCATTATAGCGAGTGATTATAATTATATATGTTGCATCGTAATTAGTGGAAGTTTCTTCAGTCTTATAATGTGTGTTATTTAAATTGTTATTCTGTTCGTTCAGGTGGGTTCCGGCCGCTGTTCATCGCCAGGTACCGGACCGCTCTCCCCGGCCGAGGGTCCACGCTGGCACGCGCACCACGCCCACCCCCTCCACCATGCCCTTTTGTCCTCCAGCGTCAAGAGGGGGAAGGACCTGTAAGTGAATTATCTCTTTTCGATTATGTTAAAATGTTAATTCGTCGCGAATGTTAAAACAAAGATAGGATACAATGAATATAAACAGTTTGTTACTGTTGTTGTTGTTGTTGTTAAAAAAAGTAATTCCAAAATAAGGGATGTAAAAAAATAACACATGTTCTTATAATAACAATATATTTATTTTTAATTTTAATTATCTTTGAGGTCTCTTTTTTATTTAATTCTTCAGTACCTACACAAATAATAACTTGTACAACAGAGCCATTATTAAAATAATTCTTATTGTAAAATATTTTCTAAACTGGCCCTGTATTGACACTGGTAGTGCTTAGTATTTTCAAATTTCCTTTGCACTTTTCATGTCTGTACCGAACAGAAGCAAGGATATGTAAGTTTGGACACGTTAAAAGATCTACCTTTTGTTTTGTGTTCGTTTGCGCCGATCTGATTTGTTTCAAAAATCATTCGGTTACTTGTTTATTTTGTTACATTTCTTCCTTAGCGTCGTAAAGTACTAAATTGATGCTAGTAAGGTGATAATTTTGACATTGACCATCGCCTCGCGCTCCGGCCGGAGATATCCTTGCGTCCGGATAAGCTAGAACCAATAGCCTTGCTTATCCGGACAGATGAAAGGAGTCTTTCGGCAATATATAAATGAATTGATTTTTTTTTTTGCAAAATCTCACTTAGGTCGTTTTAATTATGCAGCGACGATATATACACGAACATGTCATATTGTCAATTGTGATTTATACGATGTATTAATGTCACAGAGATGGCCGCAGGTGGTCCGTGGCGTCGCTGCCGTCCTCCGGCTACGGCACCACGCCGGGCAGCTCCAGTCTATCAGTAAGTGTCTCAGTTTACCACACACTACTAGCAAAAGGACGTTAGTGTAAACTGTTTTTGAGATAATGTTTTAAGTCATTTTCGTTTCGTTTTCATAGTTTTTTTCTTTCTTAATAATTATCGTTAATAGTAATAAAGAGGTATATATACGTAAATGCCTTGTCTTAAACATTGATTGAATGTTCCAAATTTCAAGTTTCTCCGCGAAAACTTAACGCGATGACGTCACCGTTCTATGAATTTTCATTCATTGGTCATTATAAATGTGATTCTCGCGTGTTACTCTATGATAGGTATACAAGTGATAATATCATTTTAATCGTTCGTGAATCAACGAAGCTCCCGGGCGGCGTGTTCGCGATGATTGAGCGGGCGCCGACGTCTGTTCGTTTGGCACTTGTTATCAATACCTTGCGCCGTTGACCCATATATAGGTCAAGTGTTGGAGCAACTAGCGTACTGTGTTTAGGTGTCGTGTAAACAAAACTTGCTTACTAAATTTAGTTTTCTTATTAAAACAACTGGAGCTGCGCGCGCGGTTTCACCGCCTTACGCCATTTTTGGTATTTCATAAAAATATTACACTTGCCACCGATATGTTTAAGTGAGTTAAAGCTATTATACATTTCTATCAACTTTTAAGCGGGTATCGTAAATATTTTCACAATAAAATTCCATAAGGAAGTTTATAAAATCCTCTAAAAACTTTAATGATGTTTTGTATTGTATCTTTGAAGTTTTTGTATTTTACGATTGTTTGAACCCTAAATAAAAATAATAAAATGGAGTTTTAGTAGGATCCCTATTTTTTTTTTTTTTTAAATTAAATCATGTATCCTGTATCATCCTGTATCAATCAGTGATTACGCAGCGTTCTACGGATTAAAGATTTTTTTAAATCGGATCAGTAGTTTCGAAGATTACCTCCGACATACAAACACATAAACATTACCTCTTTGATAATATTAGTATAGATACATACAATTCGATAGAGGGCATTGACGTGTTTTGTGACGTGGTTTTTTATCGTTTTAAATTCAAATTTAATTGCACAAAGCTATTGGCGTGTTTGTTTCAAAACCTAAATTGATACTCAATCGTTCGAATTGACAATGCTCACAAAGAGGCATCAAATAATTTAGTAATAATAAATAACTATTTTAGTTTTAATTCCACTTCTTAAATATGTACGTCGTAACAGGCAAAATATGGCTTGAAGTAATAATCCTGTAAAATCATTATATGTACCGATATTTGTGCGAATAAACGTCTTTGTCTCTGTCTTTGTCTTTGTCTCTGTCTCTGTCTCTGTCTCTGTCTCTGTCTCTGTCTCTGTCTCTGTCTCTGTCTCTGTCT